>OVBL01000685.1:0-229897 GCA_900406555.1 Pseudoturritis turrita
GGTAGAATCTGCCGAACTGCAAAAACACATAAGAAAACGGTGGTCAGCTCGCTAAAAAGCAAAACTTAGTAAATCTCCTGAAGGGTCTACGGCTCGCCCACCAATATCTCCCCACTCTGACTTGACGTAATGGATGCTTTCGGCTTCTACTGTAGCATCATTAATGGGAACAAAGAAGAAATAGTGTCCCCAGTCGCCATCCTTGCTTCGGAAGCCGTCGATTATTTTTCTTTGCTTCTTATTGGAGATATAGTAGGCTCGGGAATTCTTAATCTTTCGAAATTCGAGGAACTGCCGAAGATGGGAGATGCGAACCGTCACATCACACTCGTAGCTCCAAACCAGAATCCCAACTAAGTGACGCATCCCACGAGGCGTGACTTGGCTTGGCGCTAACCCATGTTTGTATAGGAAACGGATGATCAAGCTGGGAATCGGAAACCAGAGTAGACAACCGTAGAAGAAACTCTCATAGAGAGTAAAATACCCGGGTGGACGAGTTTCGGCTCGGTCAGTTGGAGCTGGGACAACCAGTTCGACACCTTCTGAAATGTGGAATCGATGCCTTAATGCCTCCAAGGATTCGGCAGTACATAAGGACGAACCAGGTGGGTCAGGTTGTCTCTTTGGAGCTTTTTTCTTAGGCTTTCGCCTCGTCGACGTGCTAGCCTGGTGGCTCGCAAACAATCTCTCCAAACGCATTTTTTCTGCCTCGTCAATAACGTATTCTGTCGGCTCGGCTTTAAACTCTTCGAGAGCCTTTAGTACCAGAGCTGCTTCGGCATCCGCCTCGGCATCAATAGCCTCGTCAACCAAAGACGGGACAACAATCTGCAATCGACCCTGCGGAGAACTAGGCTCAGCTGGCTCGGAAACCTCCGGAGATAATACCATCTTGCGACCCAGCAGTGAAGCAGAAGTTGCCGAACCAATAGAATCTTCCAGCTCGGCGATATGCGACATTGATATTTCGGCTCGGAGTCAAACTGATACTTAGAAAGAATTGGAGGGGGGTTTTGGTTCGGAAACACTTAAATGTGATGAATCTCGCCTCGGAGACGGAAGATCAAGGAGAAATCGATTCGGATGAAGATGGATCGGGAGATTGAAGCACTCGCCGGACGTGTTCGAAGATGGATCGGAAAGTGCAAGGAGACGCCGAGCCATGTTTAAAGATGGATCGGAAAAATTTAAATAGCGGCGGCGGCGGAACAGGAGAATCGATGAAACCCTAGCCAACTACTTAAACAAAAAAAAAAGAGAAGAGGAGAGAGAAGAGAGCTACCTGATTTTTCGGAAATGAAGAGAGGTGAGTTATGAGGAAGTGAGACAAAGATCTGAATATAAAGAAGCATGGAACTACAGCGCGTGACGCCACGCAGCCTCGGGAACACGCGAAATACTTACAGTTCCCAATAAAGTTGTAATCATGAACAGAGACACTTCAAGCCAACATTACTGCCGAGCCAAAAACACATCACTTATTGGGATGGTTCGGCAGCATATCAGAAGAAGACGGCTCGGTGAAATAACAATCAGCCGAAATAGCTCGGTCAAACGAATGATAAGTTGGCTCGGCAGCATGACAAAGGTGTCGGTTCAGCAATATAAAGACAAATATATCACATACCAAATTGGCTCGGCAACGCAATCGAGGATGAATCAGCAACACGTCAAGGGGTTTGGCTCAGTGATAAGATACTCCAGTGTTGGCTCGGACGTAAAACACCTCGGTAACACTCAGTTTGGCTCGGCATGTATCGATGCCCGGATGGCAACTTCACTGCAGATTTGGCTCGGCAATCCAAAGAATGCTGATCTCGATCCTGACTCTTCACCTCGGCACTATTACTAATAATACTGCCGAGCTGGGGGGCTAACTGTTGGGGTCAGTTTTCACCCCATCGAGATCAACTGCTAAAAACACTAAGTATGGGAAAAAGCCTAGGCGACGAGCCAAACTTGGCTCGGCGACAAGGCAGGAAGAAGCAGTGACGAGCCAAACTTGGCTCGGCGGCAAGACAGCAGGAAGCAGTGACGAGCCAAACTTGGCTCGATAGCAAAGGAGAAGAGAGGACGAGCCAAACTTGGCTCGGCGACAAGGCAGTATGAAGCAGTGACGAGCCAAACTTGGCTCGGTAGCAAAGGAGAAGAGAGGACGAGCCAAACTTGGCTCGGCGACAAGGCAGGAAGAAGCAGTGACGAGCCAAACTTGGCTCGGCCACAAGGTAGGAAGAAGCAGTGACGAGCCAAACTTGGCTCGGCGGCAAGACAGCAGGAAGCAGTGACGAGCCAAACTTGGCTCGATAGCAAAGGAGAAGAAAGGACGAGCCAAACTTGGCTCGGCGACAAGGCAGTTTGAAGCAGTGACGAGCCAAACTTGGCTCGGTAGCAAAGGAGAAGAGAGGACGAGCCAAACTTGGCTCGGCGACAAGGCAGTTTGAAGCAGTGACGAGCCAAACTTGGCTCGGTAGCAAAGGAGAAGAGAGGACGAGCCAAACTTGGCTCGGCGACAGGGCAGTATGAAGAAGTGGTGACGAGCCAACATCTTGGCTAGGCAGCAGGGTGAAATGGTGACGAGCCAACATCTTGGCTAGGCAGTGGAATCAGTAGGAGACAAGCCAAATACTTGGTGACGAGCCAACATGTTGGCAAACCAGCAGAACGGTGACGAGCCAACATGTTGGCGAACCAAAAGCCCTCAGCTTGCCGATGACCCAGCGAAGCGACGAGCCCAATACTTTATTGGGTCGAGGCAACGAGCCATAAGAGATTGGTGGGCCAAGATGAGCCTAGGAAAGAAGCCCACATCCGAGCCAGAGAGTTTTCCAAATACCTTTAGGAAAAAGGCCTAGCCGACTTATTTGCATATAAATAGACAATGTACCTCTTTGAAAAGAGGATCGAAAAAATTGACCTAGCTAAACACTTACTTTACAAACAGCTTTCGAAACAGCTTGAATAAAATCTCCATCTTTGGATCTCGGTTTCTTGGTTGCTTTACATAGAAGTTTGTCGAATCCCTAAATCTCTTTACAAGTTTTGGTTGTGCGAGTTTCGACTCCCACAAGATCCGAAACTTTTGAGTAAAAACCACCAAGAACACACACAAAGATCCAGAGATCGTCTTTTATTAAGCTGCTTAGAAAGCTTTTTGTATGAGAGCAAAAGTACAGAGTTTTGCTAGGTTCAATTGCGGATTCCTTTTTCTGAGGGTTTACATGAGTATAAATACTAAGTTTAAGTCGGCTAAGTTAATGTCTAAAGAGATAAGGAAGATTTTCTAATTCTTCGGAATTTCCTTTTAGCAAAGCCTGTCACCATCATGGGCTTTGTCTTTGTCATATCTCTTTTGTGGGCTTGAATCCGTGGGCTTGTTGTCTCAGCCATATTTCTTATCGTTGAACCTTGGCTCGGATGACACCATGGTTCACGGCTCGGATGACACCATGGTTCACGGCTCGGGTGACACCATGGTTCACGGCTCGGGTAGCACCATGGTTCACGGCTCGGGTAGCACCATGGTTCACGGCTCGGGTGACACAATAGTTCACGGCTCAGGTGACACCATGGTTCACGGCTCAGATGACACCATGGTTCACTGCTCGGGTGACACCATGGTTCACTGCTCGGGTGACACCACGGTTCACGGCTCGGGTGACACCACGGTTCACGGCTCGGGTGACACCATGGTTCACGGCTCGGGTGACACCATGGTTCACGGCTCGGGTGACACCATGGTTCACGGCTCGGGTGACCCCATGGTTCACGGCTCGGGTGACACCATGGTTCACGGCTCGGGTGACACCATGGTTCGCGGCTCGGGTGAGACCATGGTTTATGGCTCGGGTGTCGATGGTTTTCTTTGACCCCGGTCCGTCTTATCTTCGATTGAGGTCACGATACTCGAACCAATCGTCCATGGTTCGGGGGTTCTCACGCAAACTTCTCCTGCCATGGTTAGGGGACACCCGAACCAGCTTATCTTCCCTCACTGTTAGGGGTACCCGATCCAACTCACCCTCCTTCACGGTTCGGGGACACCCGATCCAACTCCTTCCTTCACGGTTCGGGGACACCCATTCATGGTTAAGGGTACCCGATCCAACTCACCCTCAGTCACGGTTCGGGGACACCCGATCCAACTATTTCCTTCACGGTTCGGGGACACCCGATCCAACTCTTCACGGTTAGGGGTACCCGATCCAACTCCTACCTTCACGGTTAGGGGTCCAGCTGCTAGTGTTTCTCCACACTTAGTCATTTTTTTTTAACAGTTGATTCTCCAGAGGTGGAATCTGACCCCAATAGTTAGCCCCCCAGCTTGGCAGTATCAGTAATGTTAGTGCCGAGCTGTAAGTGGTCGAGTGAGATCAACGATTCTCGTGGTCGCCCTGAACTCTCTTTTTGATGATGATCCCGAACCATGACCCGTGGATAACCCCGAACCATCTCTTTGTAGTGTTACCGTGTTTATAACATTGCTGATTCAGTTCGGGTATGCCTTCCTTCATAAACTCAGTTCGGGGTTTTGTTGCTCTGATACCTTTATAGGGGAGTGCAAGCATTTTTGCTTGTTCCCGAGGCGGATGACGTCACCATTTGCCTATATAATCCGTGATACTTCTCATTTCTTCACCACTTCTCCGAAAATTTCCTCATATCAGGTAACCTCTCTCTTCTTTCTCTCTCTAATTTTTTCTTAAGTTATTTTCAAGTAGAACCTTCGTTGTTCTTCCTTCGCCGCCGATCCATTCGAATTTCCCAATCCATATTCAATTGGCTCCGCCGCTATCTTTGAGTTTCCCGACAGTTTGTTTGAAGACTTGGATCTGACTCTCAATTTTTCTAAAGGATCTCAACTTGTTCTTCAGTTTCCTAAAGGCTTTCATCTGTTTTGATAGGCTACTGAGAACCCTGATCCATCCTCTGAATCTTAGAAACTTAGATTTCCTTTCGCGAGCTGTTAGGGAGTCCTATCTATTTTCTTCCAAAGACCCCGATCCGTTTTTCAATTCAAAAAGGATGTCTCGGTCATCTGTGTCTGCGTCCCCCGATTTGTATACTCGCTTGTTTGGCATTTTAGTGGAGTCTTTGCTTCCCGAACCAACTCTCTCTTCCGATCCATTTTTTGCCCAACACTGTAGCCGGGAAGATTCTTCTGGTGCACACATTTCAGAGGACATGGATGACCCAAGTGGTTCGGGGATAGGACCCTCTGTCCTTGGCAGGAAAATGGTGCTTTCTGAATCCTCGAGAGCTGGCAGCAATTCCGGGAATCCTTCAAGGTTTGAAGTACCTCAGCTTCACGATTCTCCTTTCGACGAGGCTGTAAACCCTTTTACTGATGTAGTGGATCCCGATCTGCCAAAAGTCGAACCAGAAGACTGGTTTTTTGACCCGGCCGTGGCTAGGCAGGAATTGAAGCGTTTGATGGGTCCTAACCGTCAAGCTCCAAGGAAAAAGAAAAACAAAAGGCGACCCGATCCACCTGGTTCAACCCTCTCAACCGTGGATTCATTAACGGCTCTTAGGCATAGATTTGGCATTTCGGAAGAAGTCAAGCTTGTTCTCCCTTCACCATCAGACCGAGCCAATCATCCTCCCCCTCATCATTTTACTCTCTACGAAGGCTTCTTCTATCACTGCCTGTTGTGGTTCCCGATACCTGAAGTTATTCTACAGTTTCTTTGGAAGTATAACTTGGCCATTTCTCAAATCAACGCTCGGGGAATCCGGCACATGGTTGGCATTCTAACCAGGAGCTATGAATGCGATGTGGAAGTTAGCGTTAAACACCTGATGCACTTGCTCGAATTCAGGCGTCGTAATAAGAGAAAACTGAAGTATTATGTGTCGGGTAAAGCCAGGAGAAACATTATAAGGGGTTTCCCGTCCAAAGATGATAATTGGGAAGAGTATTTCTTTTTTGTTCCTATTACCGAAGCATCGGTGGGTTCGACGTGTCTTCGATCTGTAAAGTCTGGCTGGGGGGAAATTGGTAGCCGATCCGTTGCTCGACTTGGGCCACGGCTCGGGTTTCTAATTAATTAACAATTTTTTTTTTCTAGGTTTTTCTAACCTCGCATAAATATTTTTGTCTTGTAGTGCGTCATCTCCGTCTTTCGTTGCCTCCCGATCTGTCAGAGGTTCACGAAGCGCTTTCAGCTCGCAAGTGTAACTGGTCAAGAGATTTCAATCTTCGACGAGTGGAGAGAGCCTGAGCCCTTTCCGAAGGACAATCAGTTGAGCAATCATCCCCTTCGCACTCCTCGATAGATACCATGGGAAGACCTATTTTCCGGGATAGGGCTGCTGCGAAAGCCAAAGTGGAGGAAGAGGCAAAGGCGAGAGCAAAGCTGGCAAAGGCGTTAAATAAATCTCGTCCCCCGAACCCTCAACCTGCCACCACCATCATCCCCGAACCAACTCATGCTGACAATCCTTCCGAACCGGCTCCTAGAGGGGTCATCCTAGGGCTTCATCCAGCTGATTCTCAAATTTTGCCGCACAAGGACAAAGGCAAAGGAAAGGCCAAGGAGAAGAAAACTCCGAGCAGAAAGCAACAGTCATCAGTGGATGACAAGGATGAAGGAGCGTCGAAGCGACTACGGCGCGCTGAGACAACTAGAGCTATCCCCAAAGCGATTCCTCTCTCCGCCATTCCTCTTAACGCTGAAGGGGCTTACAATGATGCCTCAGCGGCTACGACTATATTCTCGAAGATCACATGTCCAGGTGATCGTTTTCCTCCAATCGACACTTTGCTGAGGGACAAGGCCTACAACGAGGTGTCTCTTCGGGGTGTCAAGGTATATTCGATGTTATTTGTTTTGCCCTTGCGACTCGAACTACTTAAGCATTTTTACTAACGGTCCTGGTTTTCTTGCAGTTCATATCCCATCTCAACAGGATAGTGATGGGATATAAGTCTGATGCCCGCAAGGATCGCGAAAGGGTTGAGGATGCTAGGCGTAAAGCCATTGAGCTGGATGGGAAGCTCAAAAAAGTCGAGGCAAACCTTGATGTTGAAGAAGAGAGAGCCGTCAAGAGGATCAAGGATCTTGAAGCAGATGCCGAAGGTCACAGGAAGCATATTAAAGAAGCCGACGAGCGGATCATGCGGCTGGAATCTAGCAAAGTGAGACGGGACGCTCACATAGCTAGCTTGACCAGGCAGCTGGAGACAGTGAACGAGTTGCACGAAAGCAAGCTGGAGCAAGCCATTGTGGAGGCCAAGCGCGACATGCTCTTGTCGTTTGAAGGAAGGATCTCCCGAGCCATGAAGCTTCTTGGCCGTATTGATGGTGAGCCAAAGGAAAACATGCTCGACCTCGCACAGATCGAAGGCAATCTTCAATTTATCGGGCTGCTCCAGAGTGACGAGCCCCCTTCCCTCGACGTCGAGGCAAAGAGCTTAGCTGAACAGAGAGATTGTTTACAAGGAGCTCATGAAACATTTTCTCAGCTTGTGGCTGAGATGAAAGGAACGCTGAAGTTATCTCCTGTCCATTTCGATATACTGAAAGAGCTCAATGTCGGTGAGCCCATGGAGACTGCCGCTGCAAGCGTTGGGATCCAGGATTTTTCTGGATCTAACAAAGAAACTCCAGGTTTAGCTGAGCTTAGTTCAAAAGAGATTGCTGAGGAAATAATCCCCAAACCAACTTCTGAGAAAGCTAGCGAGGCCACCCTGGAGGAAACCGTCATAGAGTTTGCTGAGATGTTCCTTGATGAAGACAAAGCGTTTGAAGCTGATGTAGCCGAGCAGCCGGCAGAACCGGACCAAAGGGTGGTCACGACCCCTGAGATAACGGAGGATTATGATCCTCTTTTCTTTGTTTAGTTTAAAACCTTCCTCTTTTTTGTTTAACGCATGGACGGCTTTATCCAAGTTGTCTAAGAACTTATTTTTATTGCTCTGTTGCTGACTAGCTTACCCTTGCGGTTGATTAATATATGTCTTTTATTTGACAGACTTCTAAGTGCATTGTGTTTATGCGATAAGTTTGTAAATGCTTTACTCGCGTTGTGTGTTGAGAAGTAGTTGTTCCGTTCGAACGGATACAAGCTTATGTTTGCGTAGTTATGAGATGATCAGTCTCGGGATGGTCATTTCAATTTACAGATAGGTTACCATAAACTTATCTACTTCGATAAGGATGAACATCCCCGCTTCGATAATGTACATATGCTTTGTATAGTTTAGGATGAACAATTCGGTTTACGGATACGTTACCGTAAATATATCCGCTCCGATAATGAACAAAATACTTGTATAGCGTGCTTTTAATCCTGAGAAGGATGTAATAGTTTAGATCCGAGATGGATGTGAGAGTTCACTATTGTGGCCAGCAATAGTGAAGATGTGGCGAGATGCCCATTGTAGTCTGATTTGCTCGAATATGTCTGTTTTGTTAAGATTTCGTGATCCATAAAGGATGTTTAGGTAAAAATTATCTTTAAAAGCAAAGCTTTGATAGATCGTAGAATCTGTTACAAAGATGGGAGTATACGAGTATGCGTATACGTACCCACTCCCCCACTTTGAAAGGAGGGGGCAACTGAACCCGTCAGAAGACGAGCTGCCTACGTACCCTTTGCCAGGATCAAGTCGCCCCGTAGTTCATGTAAAGTAGCTTACTAATAGTATTTTTTTAGATGCATTGCGTTCCATGATCTCGGGACTGGAACATCTGTCATGTTGGCAAGTTTGTAAACTCCAGGTTTGACTACGTCGGTGATCTTGTAAGGTCCTTCCCAATTTGCTCCCAGTTTTCCGGCATTTGTTTCCGCGGTGTTCTGAAAAACCTTTCGCAAAACTAAATCGCCTTCGTAGAATCGTAATTCTCGACCATTGGAATTGTAGTATTTTGTGGCTGCGTTCTGATAGTTCTGGATCCTGATCAACGCTTGGTCCCTTCTTTCGTTGATCAAGTCCAATTCGTCGAGTATCAATAGATGATTGAGCCCTTCTTGTTCTGGTAGTAGTCTACGGTGTATCTCCGGTGGGATGACACACTCTGTTCCGTATGCGAGGGCGAATGGGGTTTCCCCCATTGCTCGTCTTGGGGTGGTGCGGTGAGACCAAAGTACTCCCTCCAGTTCTTCAGCCCAACGTCCCTTTTTCTCATCAAGGCGCTTCTTCAGGCCATCGAGGATTGTTTTGTTGATTGCTTCGGCCTGTCCGTTCCCTTGTGGATATCTTGGGGTAGACTTGCTGAGTCTGATTTTCCATTTCTCGCAGAAACCTTCGAAACAACTTGAGATGAATTGCGAGCCATTTTCCGTCATGATCTCGTAAGGCACTTCGTGTCGACAGATGATGTTCTTCCATACAAAGGCCTCCACTTGTGTATCTTTAATGTTAGCATAGGAGTCGGTTTCGACCCATTTTGAGAAATAGTCCGTCAAAACTAGAAGGAAACGTTTCTGTTTTGATGGATGCAGTGGCCCGACGATGTCCATAGATCATCGTAAGAATGGATACGGCGATGAGATTGATGAAAGTACTTCCGTTGGTTGGTGAATCATCGGCGCATGGCATTGGTATTTTTCGCATTTGGCTGAAAACACCTTGCAATCTTTGATCATTATTGGCCAATAGTAGCCATGATGTTTGACTTTTATGGCTAGTGCTATCCCTCCAGAGTGATTTCCACATGAACCGTTGTGAATTTCTTCCATAATCTTCCTGGCGTCTTTTCCTTCTACGCAGTTTAGCAATGGTCCAGAGAATCTCCACTTGAAGACATTTCCATCGAGTAAAACATAACGTGCTGCATGGGCTCGAAGCTTGCGAGCTGCCCATTTTTTGGTTGGTAAGACGCCGTCGTATATGTATGCTTTGATCTCGCTGAGCCATTCCTTGTCGCAGCCATATTCTGCTTTGTCATTGATCTCGTTTGCTTCTTCGTTGGGTTGTGGTTTGATGACAGGGTTGTCACTGCTTTCGACGAGTGGCGGTTCTTCGAGACTGTCTTCTTCCATTGGGGCTGTGTCCAGCTCAGCGGATGATTGGTTTGCCAATTCTTCGTGTATTCCATTCGTCTCTTCTTGCCTCGTCGTGACTTCCGTTGCTTGCTTAGCGGCTTGTGAACGAGTTATGGCGTTCACCGTGTCGGAAAGACTGATGTTCGGGTGTTGGATGAATTCCACTGGTATTACTCTCTTCAGATCCGGATCGGAAGTTGATGCAAGGGCTGCAAGTGCGTCAGCTGGGGTATTTTCCCCACGTGGGATACGTGTTAGGATGAATTGTTTGAACTTCGCAGCCAATTCTTTGACGACCTTCAAGTAAGCTTCCATTCGATCATCCTTCGCTGCATATTCGCCGCTGAACTGATTTGCGACTAGTTGGGAATCGCAAAATGCATGGAGTTGCCCGATTTTTAGGCCACTGGCGAGTTTCAATCCGGCAATCAAGGCTTTGTACTCTGCTTCATTGTTGGATGCATGGAAACCAAGGCGAAAAGCTGCTCCAGTAGTTCGCCAGTTGGAGAAGTTAGCCGTATCCCCACTCCCGAGCCGTTTTTGGAGGATGAACCATCGACGTGGAGCTTTCAGAGCTGGCTTTGCATTTCGTCATCAATGTCTTCTTCAGGTAGTTCGATAAGGAAATTAGCCAAGACTTGGGATTTTGCGCACGTTCGTCCGCGATACTCAATGTCATATTCGTCCAGTTCTATCGCCCAGTTTGTCAGCCTTCCTGACTGACTTGGGCTGTGCAGAACGGACCTTTATCGGGAAGGTGCTCAGGACGACGATTGAGTGAGAGTGGAAGTATGGCCCTAGCTTTCTTGTCGACATAACTATGGATAGTGCCAATTTTTCCATCTGTGAGTACCTTGTCTCAGCGTCCGTAAGGGATTTGCTGACGTAAAAGATTGGCTTCTGCTCCCCACGTTCGTCTCGAATTAACACGCCGCTTACTGTTGTGGCGGAAACTGCGGTGAACAGAAAAAGTGGTTCTCCTGCTTCTGGTTTTGTGAGAACTGGAGGGGTAGCCAGATAGCTTTTTAGTTGTTGAAAAGCTTCCTCGCATTTTTCCGTCCACTCGAACTTCCTGTTTCCTCGCAAGGTATCGTAGAAAGGCAGGCATTTATCGGTGGATCATGAGATTAATCGGTTAAGTGCAGCTACCCTCCCGGTAAGTCTTTGTACTTCCCTTTTTGTCTTTGGTGAAGTCATATTGATGAGCGCGTCGATTTTCTTAGGGTTAGCCTCAATGCCACAGTGAGTTACTAGGTAACCAAGGAATTCTCTCGAGGTGACTGCGAATCTGCACTTGGTCGGGTTTAACTTCATGTTGTGAATGTTCAGCTGCAAGAAGCATTCCTTGAGATGAGTGACGTGATCCTGCTCTTTCAGCGATTTCACCAGCATGTCATCTATGTAAACCTCCATTGTTTTTCTGAGTTGATCAGCGAACATGTTATTCACCAGATGCTGGTACGTTGCTCCGGCATTTTTCAGGCCGAATGGCATCACCTTGTAGCAATAAATTCCACGATCCAGTATGAAAGCGGTCTTCTCACGATCGTCGGGGTTCATCAAGATCTGGTTGTAACTTGAGAAGGCATCCATGAAAGATAGGAGTGCGTTCCCAGTCGTTGCTTCGACTAAGCAATCAATGTGTGGAAGGGAGAAACTGTCTTTTGGACAAGCTTTGTTCAGATCGGTGAAATCTACGCATACACACCATTTGCCATTCTTCTTCTTAACTACCACTGCGTTAGCCAACCAGTCCAGGTACTTCACTTCAGTTATCGATCCGACGCGCAGGAGTCTCTCTACCTTGTTGTTGACTGCTTTAGCTCTGTCTGGCCCAAGCTTTCTCCTTTTCTGCTTCACCGGTTTGAATGTTGGGTCAACGTTGAGTTCATGGCTATCAATGTCGGGCATGTCTTCCGCTTCCCATGCGAACGTGTGGATATTTTGCCTCAAAAATGCAACGAGTTCGTCTCTGATCTTTTATTCCAATGTTGCTCCAATCTCCACGCATCGCTCTGGATGTTTGTGGTCGATGCAAACTGATATGACGAGGTCGCAAGTTGGTTTAGGCACTTCTTCTTCGCGATCCTCGGAAATCTGTAATTGCTATAACAGTTTGGAAAGCTCTTTCACAGGTTCTCTGTCGATCTTCATTTTCTTGCGCTTTTAATTTACCGTCGGATCGGTCACTGGGTTTCTGAGCTTGTGTGCGGCGAGGAAACAGACGCGAGACTCTTTTTGGTTTCCTCGAATTTTTTTCACTCCGTTTGGTGTAGGGAACTTGAGGCAGAGATGGTAGGTTGAAACAGCGGCGCGCATATAATTTAACCAGGGGTCCCCATGATGACGTTTTAGATCGCCGGGTGATCAGCTACGAAGAATTCAACGATTTTTGTCACTTCGCCAGCTTGGACAGGCAGTTTGATTGTCCCAGTAGTCATGGTGGTTTCTCCAGAGAATCCAGTTAATGGCTTAGGGGTAGATATTACTTCGGACAGGTCCACGTTCATTTTTCTGAGAGTTTCGAGGAATATTACGTCCACGGTGCTCCCGGTGTCTACCAATACGCGTGCTACATCGCAGTCATTGATAATCAACTCGATCACGAGAGGGTCATAATGTGTTCTGTCGATTCCGATCGTCTCCCTTTCCTCGAATAATATCACGTCGTTTGGAAATTTTGATGGTCTAGACCAGTTGACGCTGACGCCTGCCCTTTGCTGGAATGCTTTGATTGACGAGACGGTATCCGAGCAATAGTGAGATCCTTCCATTATCATGCTTATCCTTCTTCTTGATCCGGAGGGCGGCGCTTCGTCATCCCTTCTATCACGCTTGGGATGTCTTCTTTTGTCAGATCAGGTCTGTGTGCGTTCACATCCATCTCGAAATCCTTAAGGCTGATGTTCCCTCAAAGTTCACCAGCTGCTAATTTTTTGGCGAGTTTTAATCCGAGGATGCGACAGTTCGCGGTTGAATGCCCATAGATGCGATGGTGTTCGCAGTAAGCCGTTTCATCATAGGAACTGTCGCTTTTGGTCCATGTGCTCCAAGAGCTTCTTCCACGGCCTCGGCCTCTTCCTTGTCCGGGTCCGGGAGCATCAATTTGATAGTTATGAGCTCCTCGAAAGCCTCCCTCGTGCTGGATATAGCCGGAACCTTGGTTGTTTTTCCAACGTTGGAAGGGGTTGAGACTTGGGGGGCATGGTTCGTTGTCTTGGCCTTTCCGTATTTCTTGGTTAGGATTTTCATCTCCTCTTCTTCGGTGATGAAGTCTGCGGCTCGATGCATTGCATCATGTATCGTTGTGGGGGCGTTCAGCGCAATTTCCTTGCAAAAATCAGAGTTTACCTAGAATGCTCGCTTCAGGGCCAATAAGGCTGTTTTGTCGCTCAGGCCTTCTACTTTGGACATGACGGCTTTGAATCTCCCGATGAAGCTTCGGAGTGTTTCATTCTGCCCTTGAGCCAGGGTCCACAGATCAGCGTCGGATGTTCTGGGATCCATGAATATGGAGTAATGCTTCAAGAATGCCGCGGACAGTTGGTTGTAGCTATTGATGGAGTTCCGCTCGAGCCTGGAAAACCACTGCAGCGCTGGTCCTTTGAGATGTTCCACGAAGAGAAGGTGTTGTCCGGCGTCTCTTTCGTGTTCTTTGAAGTTAGAGCATCCCATGGCTATAACAAAAGCCATTAGATGCTCTTTTGGATCGGTCTTTTCTTCGTAGATCGGGACTTTCATCTTTCCAGGGTTCGGGATTCTTGTGCTAGTAATCCGTGCTGTGAACGGGGTGTTCTAAGCTTCCTCCAACACACGATCTATCTCTGGCACCTTGCTAGTTGCTTTGTGCATCATGGATCGGACAGCTTTTATGTCAGCAGCTGCTCGGTCCATATCTGCTCGCATCATGGCCATCTCTTTCTGGGCTTGGAATCCTGCTATGCGCTCTTCATTGACCCGTGCTTGCTTGACCCAGAGTATGTTCTCCTCCTCCTCGGTCAGCTCTTGATCTCCTTCCTGGATGGCCTCGCATCTTTCAGTTTGGGTCTGGCCAGCTGCTAAGGGTTCGGGGTTATCGCGGCTCTCCACATTTTGCTCCATTCGATTCTCCTCCTCCATATTTATGATTGGGGCAGGCTCCCCTTCGATCGGTGTATCGTTTGCTCCTTGCATTCCAGAAGCTAAGTTTGCTGAGCTTTGATGGAGTGGTGGCAATCTTCCACGGGTTCTCGGCAGGTTGAGCGGGGTTGAGAAATCCAGGGCTGTTGGATTGAGGTGCCTTCCGGTTCGTCTTGCTGGATCCAGACCTGATCCCACGCCTCGGGTTCGACTTGCCGTTGCCAGGGCCTTCAGCTCGCCCGTCATAGTGCTGTTCAGCTTGTCTTGCTCCTCCACCTTCCTGAGCAGTGTCTGCAGCATGGCCTTCATCTCTATGAGTGTCGTCGAAGTCTCTCCAGCGTCCTTTGATTGGTTCATCTGATCCTCCACGCCAGTGTTTCTGGTGTCAGCAGCGTTATCATCTCCGTTGCTGGTCATTGCCTTCGGATCGGTTTCGTGGTGGTTCTTCGGTGTAAGAAAATTTCAACCCCCTCTTTCTAGCGCCAAATTGTGGGAGTGTAAATCCACGCCAATTAAATCCGTCAAGTCTTTTAGAGAGATCTGAAACTTCTGAGTAAAAACCACCAAGAACACATACAAAGATCCAAAGATCGTCTTTTATTAAGCTGCTTAGAAAGCTTTTTGTATGAGAGCAAAAGTACAGAGTTTTGCTAGGTTCAATTGCGGATCCCTTTTTCTGAGGGTTTACATGAGTATAAATACTAAGTTTAAGTCGGCTAAGTTAATGTTTAAAGAGATAAGGAAGATTTCCTAATTCTTCGGAATTTCCTTTTAGCAAAGCCTGTCACCATCATGGGCTTTGTCTTTGTCATATCTCTTTTGTGGGCTTGAATCCGTGGGCTCGTTGTCTCAGCCCAATCTCTTATCGTTGAACCTTGGCTCGGATGACACCATGGTTCACGGCTCGGGTGATACCATGGTTCACGGCTCGGGTAATACCATGGTTCATGGCTCGGGTAGCACCATGGTTCACGGCTCGGGTGACATCATGGTTCACGGCTCGGGTGACACTACGATTCACGGCTCGGGTGACACCATGGTGCACGGCTCGGGTGACACCATGGTTCACGGCTCGGGTGGCACCATGGTTCACGGCTCGGGTAAGACCATGGTTTACGGCTCGGGTGTCGATGGTTGTCTTTGACCCCGATCCGTCTTATCTTCGATTGAGGTCACGATACTCGAACCAATCGTCCATGGTTCGGGGGTTCTCGCGCAAACTTCTCCTGCCATGGTTAGGGGACATCCGAATCAGTTTATCTTCCCTCACGGTTAGGGGTACCCGATCCAACTCACCCTCCTTCATGGTTTGGGGACACCCGATCCAACTCTTTCCTTCACGGTTCGGGGACACCCGATCCAACTCTTCTCTTCATGGTTAAGGGTACCCGATCCAACTCACCCTCAGTCACGATTTGGGGACACCCGATCCAACTCCTTCCTTCACGGTTCGGGGATACCCGATCCAACTCTTCACGGTTAGGGGTACCCGATCCAACTCACCCTCCTTCACGGTTCGGGGACACCCGATCCAACTCCTTCCTTTACGGTTAGGGGTCCAGCTGCTAGTGTTTCTCCACACTTGGCCTTTTTTTTTTAACTGTTGATTCTCCAGAGGTGGAATCTGACCCCAACACTTATCCTAGGGATTCATCATAAGATACACTCTGGTCTTAATACCAGAGTTTGGCAGGATCCATGGATCCTGTCCATACCGGCAATGCCGGCAAGGGCTTCGGTACCCGTTGTACAACCCCTAATGACTGTGAGGGACCTAATACTACAGCGACCCTGAATTGGAATGTAGATATCCTGGCGGAGCTTGTCTCCCCGGAGGCATACCACTCATCGAATGTTTACCGGTCAGCAAATCTTTCCACATGGATGGTTTTTGCTGGCAATATACCAAGACAGGGTTATACACTGTGAAGTCTGGATACTGGGTGACTCGCAATATTTCAAAAACAAGGGGAACTAGGTTGTACGGAGCCAAGCATAAGGGTGCTTAGAGCACATGCTTGGAAAATCGATGCCCCTCACAAGAGCCGTCATCTTATTTGGCAGATACTCTCCGGATACTTACCAGTTACCAAAAACTTGGTACATAGAGGGATGCAGTGCGATAATTATTGCCCTCGGTGTGGAGCTACGGACGAGTCCCCAAATCATGCCATTTTCAAATGTCCGTCGGCGATACAAACATGGGCTTTAGCTTTGTCACCATCCTCATCAGGGATGTTCCCATGTAGCGGACTCTTTACCAACCTCGATTATCTCTTCTGGAGGAGATCGGAAGTGCGCATGAATGGACAACCGTTGGAAGACCAAGATCTTTATCCATGGTTAAATATGGTTCATCTGGAAAGCAAGGAATGACAAACTCTTCCGCGGTATCTCACGAGAGGCCCTTGACATTGTCCGCCATGCCAAAGCCGAATGCTTTGCATGGTTTGAGGCAAATTCAAGGACAAGTCTCCTACCTTGTTCGGGAAAATCAATGAGAGCTCAACCACAGAGGTTGAGGAACATTTGCTTTGTCGATGGATCGTGGTCTCGGACTGACCTAAACAGTGGAGTAGGATGGAGTTGGTACGACTCAAATGAAATTTTACACTTACAGGGGGGGGGGGGGGGGTGGAACCATACACGGAGACTTTCTCCCCTACATGCCGAGTTAGAGGCTCTGATTTGG
Source organism: Pseudoturritis turrita (assembly GCA_900406555.1). NCBI lineage: Eukaryota > Viridiplantae > Streptophyta > Magnoliopsida > Brassicales > Brassicaceae > Pseudoturritis > Pseudoturritis turrita. The sequence continues at coordinate 16,805 of OVBL01000685.1, forward strand.
GCAATGGACTGTCTACGCAATTCGGGCGAAAAACTAAGCTTTGGTACCGACTGTCAAGATATTCTCAAGATGATCGCGAACCCTGAAGAATGGTCGAGTTTTTCTACTGAGTTACGGGAATTGGCACGCCTAAGGAACCGCTTTCCAAGTTTTTCAGTCACATATTATCCTCGGACAATCACCATTCAAGCGGACCATCTAACCCGTTTAGCTAGAACCAGTATCTTTAATGTAAACTTTGTCGGACTTTTTATTCCGGTGTGGCTAGCCACACCATCTCTAGTTTAAGTAATAGAATTTTTTTTTGATGCCACACCACCTCGAATTTGAGTAATAGAATTTGTTTTTGATGTAAAAAAAAAAAAAAAACATGATTTTTAATTACAAATGAGATGAGAACAGTAATTCGATTTGGTTTTCATGGTCCCTATCAATTGGTTAACTACACAGGTACATTTCGCTAACTACGCTTATACGTGTGAAATAGTGTTATAGTTGACCAGTTACGATATTGACCAGAAAAATCGGATCGAATTATTGTTCTTATTTCATTTGTGATTTACTAATCACGTTTGAACTCATTATAGTTAAAATGTTTCTTGCATATGTAGAAAAATTTCATGTTGTAACAAAATTTCGCAACAGTTTTTTTGTAACAAAATTGTATTCTTCACTACCAAACGATTGCAATATTTGTTGCAAAGTTTTTACAAAAATAAACTTTGCAACTTTATGCTGCAGTAGCAATTTTTTCTTGTAGTGAATAAGATTTACATTACCACATCGTGAAAACAAAAATGAAGCTTGTAATAGTTGTTAAATCTTTGGATCAAAGAGTTAAATTAAGAACATAGAATAGTTGCACCAATCAAATTGTTAAACATATACAGTATACATTATCAAAGAATCAAGTTAATATAGACAATAACTATATCAACAAAGATAAATCATCATCATATATATCGTACATTCTACACCATGTTATTAAAAATCATAAATAAATATATATAAATAACAAAATCATTGAAACTATAATGTCCCGTGCTAAGAACGGATTATTCTCTAATGTTTTTAGAAAAAGCAAAAAAGGAGAATATATAAGTGTTTGATTAGAAGAAGTAAGTAGAAAGAAAGCTAGTGTAGGCAATGACATCGGACCATACAGGGAAAAGACCTTTCAAATGTCTAGTTTCTTCATCAAGACGTTGATCAAGAACAGCTAAATCTACTCTAACTTCTTCTTCGCTACTTGCCTGCCACAATTAACTTGGAATCAGTCGATTCGACAACAAAAACTAATTCAAGGGCTTCTAGAAACATATAAAAAGATTCGTATATTACCTCTAACCAGAAGATCCACTTCTCACTGCTGTTGCCACTCAGTCTCAATATGTAAGATGGAGGACCGCCCCGTGGGAGTTCAGGCGCTGCAATGATAAGAACATTTTGGTTTCACGGTTTTAGTAAATGGACAGCGGAAAATGTATTAAGAGAAGGAAAAAGAAGGGACTCTTTGTGTGACCTGGAGGCTTGCCATCTGCGAAGGACCATCCGGATAACGGCCCAGTTATGTTCAGAACCGTGACCCAGATCTCCTCCAACGAGCTGCAAATGGAATTTGGCAATAGTTAATAAAAAACATTTTTGGTAATAGCAAAATAAAACCAATAGAAGTTTTTCTTTTTGGAGTCTTTATAGGGAATTTTTATCCAACTAACCCCAGAGAGAGTTCCAGATGAACTCTGCGAGTTCCGTTTTTAAATGTTGTTTGCGGTTTATGAGTTATTAGGTGTGGGAATTGGCTATATCCTTCCAAAATCTTGTTGGCTTTATCAGGGAACCTCCCATTTGTTGTTACTACACAGGAAATAGGGAAAAGTGCCTGCAGATACCAAACAACTGTTTACTTGAAAAACTCAAAGTACTTGCTGTTTTGTCAATATCATGTACGGATGAACGAATCTAACTAGCGTACCAACCAAGCTTCTTGAGGAGACGCCTCAGCATTTCCCAATGAAAATGAGGAGCCAACATTTAGTTCCACCGCAACCTCCGGAGCATGCTTAAAAATGAACTCCATAGAATTTGAATCAATGACAGCTAAATCGTAACTCGAGCCTGTGATTTCATTTCCACCTGAAAAGGCACATTTAAACATTTACTTCATCTCAGCAAAAGAAGGTTACTACTCCGAAAACGCAAAGAACAATAACAGTTCCATATCGGGCGAGCAAAGGCTACCCGCAGAGATGAATGTGTGTTGGAGTACAACTCTCTTCGGCGCATCTTTGCTATAAGGAAAGAACTGTGATGATACCGCCAACATAACCATACTGAAGTGCAGCAAGAATTTCATGATCGAAGATTTGGCCAGCCAACGATCACAAATTGGTATTATTGGGCCCACACACAAGCCGGTGACAACTCCAATGACTGCAGCTACTGCTACATCTGCAAGATAAAATCCTGCAAAGCAAAATCTTGTACAATAAACATCTTACGCAATAAAAGCCAGACTTGCAAGTTGCAATCGCAACAAGCATTTTAGTATTTTAATGGTAAAATTCTCAAATGGCGTGAACCGATTAGCTGAACCAGAGATGCTTTCGGAAATAATCGAGTTCAGTAAAACTAACCATAAGGTGGTGGAACTGCTCCCATCATTCCTGTCTTCTCAATCAAAAATAGTGCAAGAATACCACCAAAATAGACAGAATACAGAAGGCATGGAAGTAGAGGTATCAAATAAAACATGGGAGACCTGGATGAGATGAACTTGTATCATACAACAGATTTAAAATAGATGTCGTCTAGAAAACATAAAACTAGAACAACTATCAGAGGTGGAAATCTAGACTACTGTCTATAGAAAGCATCTAAATCCAATTTGAACAGGGATCTTATTGGCTAAAGATTTGTCCTACGCCCAAGAAGAATTTCAAGTTAAATTAATCCTCAACTTCACAAAAGTTAGATACTGTTGATTACAAATGAAAGACTAGAAGACTTACTTGATTGAATCATAGCCATAGGACTTGACAGATAAACAGAAAGCAATCCTTCCCAATAGCATAGAAACGCAGATGACAAACATCAAGAATCCTCCACTTAATCCAGCGAAAAAATATGCCTGAAAAAGTTTCTCCAGTTAGTCATAGATAAGCCAAAGAAATAACAAAAAACTGGAGGTAAGGTGTAAACTAAATGATAAAATAAAAGTGCATACCGAAGTTACAAAAGCATAGAACCCAAATGCTCCCCAAAACCTTGCCTCATCAGATGTTTCCTACAAGATCATAGTTAAAAGACATTTTCTAATGATAGACAGGGAGGCAACTGAGGCAAGAGGAAGAATAAGGTCTTTACAACTTTCATAATCTTCTTAGATGAAACACCTTGACAATGTGAGACACGATCAGAGATAGTTCTTGGAAATAAAAGACCCAAAACTGAGCAGGGGATGAACAACAAGAAAGCTAGGTATGAATAAGCAAACCTGCATCCACAATAATTATAGTGAGTTTCACCCACCAATAAAATCTATACAGTTTCAACACCTTTTATTAGCATTAAACAAAATGTGGAACAATGTAACAAGATATATAAAACCAACCAGCTCATGGGATAAGCAAAGAACAATCTGATGACTGAAAAGAGAATAGGGAATATGACACCAAGTAAAATCCCAGCGGCATGTTGCATAACTCCTAATCAGGCAACGCTTTACAATGTTAAATCTCCAAAACATCGTACAAGGCGGAAAGGAGTACAAAAAAGATTAAGAAAATAAAATATTGTATAACTTTACCTTTCAAGAAAGCCCAGAAGATTGATAACCAAGAGTGTATCCCAGTCCCAGGGTCCCGCATATACAAAAAGAAAGAAACAAAAACGAACAAAGCAGCTGGAATGTTGTGAAGTACCAGGGCTACTCTCCTTGGATAATACACCTGATAGATTTCATGATTTCAGCTTCGCAAGAGAGTGTAAACAAAGTGTGAAATAAGATGATGAACAGAGTCAAAAGCACCCACCATGAACAGTGTTAAGTAATCAAAGAAAACAGCTCTTTCAACCATGTCACTATTTGCATCCACGTCAAGCAACTTTCTTTCACTAGCAACCTTCAGCTTAGAACTCGTGAAGGCTTTAAGCACGCTGATTAAGTTTTCTCCACGAGCTTGCATGCTTCCAGGTCTGGTTAAAATATATTCCGTAAAACAAGGGTCGTACTAAGTAATAAACAATAGTAAGGAAAAGTCCAACCATAATATATACCAAAATGATGCATACACTATTCTGTCAACTGTATCAAATGAAGTATGGTAGTAGTAACCGCCCAGAAGAAAGATAATGTCTAGCCCGGGAATGTCGCCATAATCTTCTGCAAACATTCTGTAATCGGTGTCTCCAGGAATTACAGGGAAAACATCCTGGGGAATATCACAGGACCACTTAAAGTCAGTGACACAGATGAACTAGAAACAAAATGGTTGGATACAGTTTTATCATTGAACCCACTATCACTTGGCAAAAACAGAGAAGAGAGTGTGAGTGTGAGTGTCCATGTCTGTCATAGAGCGAAAGAGCTGGAGAAGAGAGAGAGAGACCTGTGCAGAACTCTGTGCCATTGGATACACTGCAGCTTGAGAGTAGACATAGGACGGCCACGAGCCAGGCCCTGATTGGCAGACCAGATCTGACAGCCAATAACATCAAGTCAAAAGTGCTTATTGACAAGCATAGTAAGAACTTAATACTGCCAGTGTCACAAATAAGCCTAACACATATTCTTCCTAGTGACTAAAGGATAATGTATGGGTATGCATTAATTTTCTAGAGACAGGATGTTACAATAGAAGCTCTTCTATATGACTAAAGGCAATGGTCCAGACAAATGTTAAAAGATAAGCTTTTTTGTTTCAATCATCATAAAAGATAAGAGAAGATCCAAGATCAAACTTAAGAACATCATTGTCATCTAGACGAAAGACACTGGCGGGGAAAGGGCCTTGTCATATTTCAAAAGGTTTTATTCATTATACATAGGTTTTTTAGGGAATACAATAATAAACATAGGTGAGATCTTACCAACACCCCCTGTCCCAGAAGCTTCCACGTTTATAAAAGCTCCAATGGTGTCTTTCAACTTATGCTTCGTCATGAAGCCGTGTGAGCCCTAAACACGCAACAAAAAGCCACACCGCTATGTAAAGTAGGAGCTTATTTTCATCAGCTTGACTGTAACAGAAACCTCATGCTATTTAGCAATCCCAAAATATAATACTAGCAAGAAGATGAAATTCATGAAACAATATTCCACAAGAAAGAGTACTAAGCACCATAACTGTGTTACCAGCATAAAAAGCTCCTCGGCACCATTGAAGAGAAAAATTATAGGTTGAGGCGGGGTCCATCCAGAATCCACTACCAGTCTTGCTAATTCAAGTAGTGATGCTGCAAATGGAGATACATAAAAGCCATGAATTAGTGGTTTAGAAGGAAAATCTAAAGAGATGTACCAAACGCACCTACACATGACCCACAGTCACCAGCTCCAGGTGAGTTGACAGGGCTGTCATAATGTGCATTCATCAATACAGATGCATCAGTGTCACGAGAATGCATCGACGAGATACTGCAAGGAAACGCAAAATGGTGAAACCTTTGGCATTAATAAGTAGGGACACAATTAGTCAAAGTTGATGACTGAATAAATAACAAAAACAAGGAAAAGCCTGTAAGAAGAAAACAATGGTCAAAAGGCCAAAGAGAATGATAAATACACACTGCAAAGTCTCCTGAATAATAAATATAAAGCAGAGATCTTTAACACAAAATACTTTGAAAGAAGAATACTCTGGGTTAACAGAACAAAACAATACCTCATAACTATATTTGTATGGTTTCTGTATCCAAGTGATATGCTGTGGCCAAGAAACATCATGCTAAAGGAGCCATCCACCTGAGTCTCCTCCACCTCGACCCTACACAATAAGCATTCATTTTTCAGCTCAGAGAACAAAAGTTAAGGAGGAGGAACATTCTTTTGAAAGCTTAGAATCAATTAATAATATTTATTGAGTGCATAGACTTTTGGTTGGAGTGATGGGATCTCAGCATTTATTATAACAACTCGTGATTCCACTTTTCTTTGATTCGGTCAAAGAAGTCATATGTAATGAAAAGAGAAGAAGAAAAACCGAACCTTAGATTAGGACCAGCTCTCTCCTTCACCATCTCCAACTGAGCTTTTATGTATGTTGCAGCTTCTCTAAGCCCTGGTCGTCCCTCCTACAAAACCATGAAACCGAATCAGAAAAAGCGTTATTAAGAGGGGAGAGAGAGAGAGAGAGAGAGAGAGAGAGAGACGAAACGACGCCGAATCACCTGGCGACCACCGATCTCCTCCGCCAAGACGCGGATGTGTTCGACGGCTCTGGCTTCGGAGAACCGATCGAGAGGCGCGTCGGAGGGAAGCGGCGAGATAAATTTCATGTGGAGGACGCAGTAAACAATGGCAGCCATTGAAGCGTAGATGAAGACGATTGAGAAGAGGAACTTGAAACCCGTGGCTTCTCCAGAGCTCAGCCTCCAAAACGCCATCACTGAGATTCAAATCGACAAATCGAGACGATGGATCAGTTTTGTGATATGTATTTGGTGAAACGGAACGGGACGGAACGGGAGAGAGATTGTTTTGGTGAAAGTGGGTCCAAAAAGTTACTAAAAAGTCCTCACGTGTTTTGCTCCTATCGAAAATTGTCCGTTTCTCTAATCTATTTTTATAGAAACATATTATTATTATATCAAATGTCAGTATCAGTTGTCATTTAATACGTAGAGATCGGGAATATTTGAAATCATTGGATTTGTATATCTTTGAAAATTAAAAGATCATATATAATCATAAAAGGAAGGAATTTGCATGTGTATGGACAGATGTCAATATCAAAGTCACATTGTTGTGTTTTTTCTAACTTTTAAATACGATGCAGGAGAGCAAATAGTATTATCTTAAGCTGTGTACCTATTTTTTGTATTACCTCTTGCTTATAAGTTTAGAACTTCCTAGCTGGCGATGGCTAACCAGTATGAAAAAAAACAAAGATGAGTGTGAAAATGAAAAAGGAAAAATAACAAAAAATAAGACGACTAAGCTCAAAAAGATTTAACAAATTTTGAATTTTTAAACAATTACGTAGTTGAATAGAATAGACAAAATTTCAATTAACTAGAAAATAAATAAACTTTTACTATCAATAAAACAGCTAAAAAGGAGAAATTCAATTACCGTCATAGATGCAAGGAGTCTAAACTTAATATATTTCATTGAAAATTTTAACAAAAAAAAATGCTCCAATATTCCAAAAAACGTTTCACAAATTAGATCGTATTTTGATTGTAAATCCCTGCAGATCTAGAAGAAGTAACTCCACGACGGCTGCAACAAAAGAGATTAACACACCAAAAAAGAATAAAGGGATATCTCAAACGAAAGACACATAGACAAAGTGAGGGATAGTAAAGCGATAAGGAGATTAGAGATTCACATATTTAATAGATTAACATTTTAATATTAGCCACCAAATTTTATCAGTTTATTTGTTTAACCAAACTTTTTATTTCCAGTAGCTAGATTTTTGCGAATATATATATATATATATATATTTTTTTTTTTTTTTGGTGTTGGTAGATGTTATTCATCGTTTTTATTGTACTAAATCAATTGCAAGATCAATATTTTATAACTAAAAGTAGAGAACCTCTTAAAGCATATATTTCTGAATCAAATTACTCCAACTTCAAAACGCAAAGATCAAAGTCAATAACACAACTCATTAACTAATTAAGAACTCTTCAACTAAAGTCTAGAAGGAGAAGCATACTTAGTGATTCATTCATGTGAATCAGTAGCGATTTAGTTTTAAGTGCATATATGGTTTTTTGTTTCCAAGTGTTTTATTTCTTGATTTTAAAATTCTTTATATCTATTTTTCCAATATGATAAAATATTTTTCACTAATTACGAAATTTTACATATTGTTATCTGTCGTTTACGTTTTACTTCAACACAAATATTAAAATTACAAAACATAAACCCCCTAATTTTCAAAATGACACTCAAAATATTTAAAATATTATCTAACCCATATTCATTTTCTATATGCATATAAGTTTAAAAATTAACAATCATGCATATTTGATTTTTATAAATGATAAAATCGAGTTATTAAATACTAAAGTTAACTTATTCTTCTAAAAATTATCATGTCTACACACGGTGTGGGCCATCCACCTAGAGTTAATGTATGTGTGCAATGTGTTCATGATGTGTGCACAAGGTGCAGACAATCCATTCTTCTAAACAATGCGTCCGCACACATTGCGCCGTCATATCCACCTAAATTTCATGCTAGATTTTAGTATCCCTAATCAAAGAATTTGATGGCATAGAATTACTGAATAAGGTCAAATTTTACGTGTTTTTATTTGGATTTAGGCTTTGATGCTAAAGTTTAAGGTTTATGATCGATGTATCGTTTTCAATGTTTACGTGCATTTATGAAGATTTAGGCTCCCATATTTGGGTTTAGTATCCCTTAATTTTTTTTTAAAATTGATGGTATAATATTAGTGAAATTTTTTTAAAGGTTTCCTGCAACAAAACATTAATGAAAATTATTAATAAATAAAAATAGTTGCGTAATGAAAGATAATAAGTTTGGATACTGGAAAAAGAAGATAACAATAATAGTTAGAAAAATTAAAAATATCAGAAATAATGGAATTGGTTATCTTAGAAATTAAAAAAAAATACATCTTATATACAAAAATAACAATTACTTATAAAACCATAATAATACTTTATAAAATTAAATCTAAAAATTTAAAATGCAATATTAAATTCAAAACTTAAAAAAATAAATTCAGAAAAGAGACAAAATATTCATTTCCTATATATAAAACAAAAAAAACCAGGGGAAATTAAGCACTAAAACATTACTAAGTTTCGAGTAGAATCAGAGGATTAAACGGGACTTAGGACTGAATATAATCATGTTTTAGATTAGAAGTTATGTCGGTGATGATGATTAGAGGGATCAAACCAAAGATCAAGAGCAATTGGGGATATACCAGAATCAACAAAAGTCACGAACTTGAGGATCATATAATGATCATTTTTGTGTTCAGAGAAAAGATGCCAACATATCTCTTCGTCGTCTATTTTCGTATAATTTTATCTCCACTGTTAATTGCATACAATCAGAGTTAGGGACATAGGTACTTGTCAAGTATAATGAGTCGAATTCAACAGTCATAGTGCGCCTTCCATGTCATGATCTAATCTAGATTGATCAATACATATCTAACCTAGAGGGAGTTTATCTGTAAAAAAAACAACTTGATTAGATCACTAATATTTCAATTTAGCTTTTCAAATAAAATGGATATGAAATAAAGAGGTAAGCACGTTCTTATGTTACCCATAAAAAGAAGCAATGAATCGTAATATAGTTTAAACATAAGATCTTTGTGCTTACATAGTCCAACTCGGCTTCCCTCAATCGACATTTAGCACGTAGTTATTTTGGGAGTGGCATTAATTTTGGAGGTGGTTTCGTAGAGGTATAAACACTAAAACAATAAAAAAAATTGGGTTTCTTGATTTTTCGACGAATAAAGCAAACGTAAAATTTTATTGAACAGGTTCTTGCTGCTACACAAACATCCGGTGAAGCCGGAAAGAAGTGGTTTAAAGGAACCGTAGATGCTGTCGGAAAATTCTTCTTGGTGTTTGAGGTATGAACTTATGATCACTTTTACTGCTCTATCAATATTAAAATATGTTCATTTGTGATTTTTGAAGTGGTCTAAAAACTCTTGATATCTCTTAAATAAGATGCCAAGAACAGAAACATTGAGAACATACTGATTTTGTCTCATAATTATTTTTGAATAGAGTCTAGGAATATATAGAGAAACTATCTTTGTTCATAGGAGCTTTAATATTTTGTTTAACAAAGACATTAACTTTGCGAGTTTTTGTCTCATTGTTATACTTAAGATTTTACAACTGGGGTTAAATTAGGTATAAGATTTTTTTGAATCTATTATTTTTCTTCTGCAATGTATATGAAAAAATAGAATATTTGGTTTTTGTTAATGTTTCTTAGATGGCAGACCATATCATTGGGGATAGGGTTATAATTGGTGATAACGTTGGAGAAATTTTTTTAATCTCTAGGATGTTTGTTTCACCACCAGAAGCGATGTTTCTTTTTCGAATGAGACGAAAACAGTTTTCCCTTGCTATTGCTTTTGCAATGACAATATATAAGAGTCAATGACAAGCATTAGAGAGAGTTGGTTTGTACTTACCAAAACTAGTTTTCATGCAAGAGCAATTGTATGTTGCTGTGTCGAGGGTAATATCAAGATATGGTTTGAAAATTTTGATTACGGATAAGAATGAGAAGCCTCAAAACAGAAATGTAAATGTTGTCTACGATGAAGTCTTCCAAACTTTATATTTGAGGCTTTGAGGCTTCTATAGATAAGAATGATAAAGTCTTCAAGTTTTAGTGTTTTATTGTTTCTAAAACTTTCACATTTTAGATTATTTTAGACTAATTCATGTTTGAATCAATGACTATCTTCTTTTTCCCCTCAAAATTAAATGACTATCTTATTATCATTTAAAGTGGTTCCCTTGGTTTAGTTCTTTGTGAATTTTGATTTAAATTATTCGTGTGATAAATTATGTGTTACGTAAGAATTATATTTTTGTTATTCAAAAAAATTCATATAGTTCATATTTATAAGTTACGTGAGACATTTATGCTGTAATTTTACATTTACAAATTTATACGAATATGATTAAGATTTACTACACTAGTCAATCATTAAAACTAAGGGACATTGCTTACTCTTGGATTAAGCTAGTGGTTGGAAATGCAAGATTGTGTAGGTTTTAGATTGATAATTAATCTCCATTTGGCAATATGACCTTTTACTTTGGCTTGGAGGTGCTCAGAGCCGGCCTTGAGAATTTGGTGGCTCCAAACTTTTTTTGGGCCCACTAATCTTTAATTTGTCAAAAATAATAATCAAGATACGAATCATCCACCTCCATCCCACATTGCCACACATATACCAGCAGAGCTAAAGACGTTTTTGTCAAAATATTGGCCCATCAAATTCATATATATTGGAACGGCTATAAGCAAATGCTTGACTTGCTTGTAGCCAGAGGCGGCTCTGGAGGTCCTTTACGATTGGGAATATCTTTTGAAAAATTTTAGAGACATGGAGGATATAGATTACCACCTGCAAGATCAGGATCACAAGTGAATGTCCAAATCTACATATCTGACATGGTTATATCTAAAGCAGATGATTCGTATAAATAGAAAATTGATGACACCAATACGGAGAATTACTCCACTGGTAAAATCTACTCACTTAATCTACTCAGTGATTAGGAACATCAAACTGCATATTAATTGGCATAAAATAGTTGGGTTCTCAAGTGGAATCTCAAAGCATAAACAATTGAGGGTTTCAAACAAACATTTATTGCCTAATCTGCAACTCTGCTCTAGAAAGTAAATCCCCATGTTCTTCGACTGCAATACTACCTGAGATATCTGGAGAAGAATTAGTCGATGATGCTCCTTTCAATCTTCGAGAAATCGGGATGATACTCTCAAAGAGTTAGTAGCAGCAAATATATCTTTTGAGAAGACTATTACCGCACATGATGTGCGGTGGTTGTCTGCAATAACACCATCCCTAATAGTTTGGTGCTAGAAGATGATCCCACAAGCCACTTGTAGCTGCTGCCCATGGCGGGTCAACTTACCAACGTTGTCCATCCAATGAATAATAACCGATTGAAAGTTAGGTGAGACAACACCATGTTCTACTCAACGACTTCACCTTGCGGACTCACGAAGTAGAAGCAAACTATTTGGGATAAAATTATCACTGAGACTTGGTTGAACTACTTAATGACATGTGTAGTTTAGCTTAAACTAATCTTTTAGTGCCATATACAACTTAGCATAGACAAATCACTTAATGCTACATATAGCTTGATTTAGGCAAATCGTGTAGTAGGCATTTGCCTTAATTTTCATGGCTTATCAGACCAACTCTAGAGTTGTTTGAGTTTGATCCTAAAACTTGAACAGCTTAATTGGTATAAACCACCTTCATATTGTGTTCCTTGAACGCCTAATTACACAGTAGCATAATCCGATATGGAAAATATTTGTCAATAAATGTTACGATAGCCTAAAAATCCAGGTTTCTTAGCATGAGAGCGGTCGAATCCATGATCAAGATCTTGTTAGGTAATTCATCATTTTATTTAAAAGACTAAAGATACATATAATGGATAAGTTACCAATCGTTTTTGGAAAGACAAAAATCATAAAAACAAATGAGGAACGACTCTTCAAATAACTATTTCATTCTCGTAGATTTTGGAATTCGCATACTAGACGCCTCACATCCGTTTAACCGTCAATATCTGAATCGTGTAACTAACTCCTTATATTTTGGTCATGTTTTTTCTCTATCTCCAATTTTTTTATTATTAATAACACTCTACCTCCATATTATTTGGGCTCATTTATCATATTTTAACGAACGAGACTTTTCGTTTTCTTCTTTTTTGTGACAATATCGTCGACATCGCTCCTATAGTCCTATGCTTTTAAAAGATGAATAGGGTGAAAATCGGGTGTGACCGGCGTGAAGAGGCACATTCCTCTCGCATCAATTCTCTAATTTTTCCATAATCATGTTTCCTAGAAAGTGTGAAATTTTTCAAAATCTAATTTATCAACTTCGATTAAATCTAATTTATTAACTTCAAGACCAAAAAAGAAGAAAGGATTTTAATGAAAAAATCTCTCAAGTATCATCCTATCCATTTTAAACCTCTCAATTTTAAATTATTAATGAAAAAATCCTCTCAACTAAGAGATTTTAATGAAAAACACCCCAAGTATCGTTCGATCCATCTTAACCTCCTCAACTAAATTATTAATGAAAAAACCTTCAACTAAAAATTTTAATGAATAAACTCCACAGCGGAGGGATTTTAATTAAAAACTCCTCCACCAAAACTTTAAATAGATGTTGCTTAATCTATACTCTATGTAATGACTTGTGTATATTTTCTTTTATGTATAAATAATGTGGTGTTTGTTCAAAAAATAACATCAAGTTTCAGAAATCCATAATATCGATTTTAAAATCTAAAATCGTGTAAACTGTCATTCATCATCATGCTTTTCTTTTATTCTAGATGTGTTCAATTCACGAAAGTTACATGAATTTGTCAACTTTCATCGTTTTAGGCAACCAAAGAGGCAAGATCTTACTCATGTTGATTGATTATTTCAGATTTCCAATCGATTGTATCACGTTTCTAATGTTGCTTTTAAACAAACACTGCGTTCTCTAATGTTTTAAAAATATATACATATCGTTTTGTAACAAACCAAACCGCACAGTATCGATTTGATGGCATTGTTTAGGTTTTCGAGAGTACTATAGAGGGAGGTTTTTTTTTATAATGGAACTTTACTTGAGTGGTTTATTCTTTAAAATTCTTTAGTTGGGAGGTTTATTCATTAAAATTTGGAGAAGTTTTTTTATTAATAATTTAGTTGAAAGGTTTAAAATGGATAGGAAGATATTTGGGTTTTTTGGTTAAAATCCCAAAAAAGCAAACGAATGGGCCTTGGAGTTGGATCTAGTCTAGTTAAAACTTAAATATGAGTTGATTTTTAGGGGACTGGAGTTTGTCTATGACACAACACGTTTCGTCAAAACTCGTTGCAATCAAGCAACAAAAAGAGAGACCGTTGGATCCAAATCTCACAATCTCTGTGTCTTGCAGACGAAGAAGAAGAAGAAGAAATGTACGGCAAAACCATATGCATCATCGTCTTCTTCGTCTTCCTCATTGCTTCCTACTCAATCTACATGGGTACCGTCGATCCAAGACCTTACTTCTCTCAGCTTCAGTCTCAGCCCGGTCGTGCCTCTCCCTGCAGCTCCACCGGACGGCCTCTCCGTGTCTACATGTACGATCTCCCGCGAAAGTTTAATGTGGCGATGATGGATCCTCAGAGCTCAGACGTTGAGCCTCTCACCGGCAAGAATCTCCCTTCGTGGCCACAGACTTCCGGGATCAAGCGACAGCATAGCGTTGAGTATTGGCTCATGGCGTCGCTCCTCCACGGCGGCGAGGAAGAGAAAGAGGCGTTTAGGGTTTTTGATCCGGAATTGGCGGACGCCTTCTACGTGCCTTTCTTTTCGTCGCTGAGTTTTAACACGCACGGGAAGAACATGACGGATCCAGATACGGAATTCGATCGGCAATTACAGGTAAATTTTGATTCGGAATTTTGGGATTTTGAATAATCTGTGGAGATTTATGGATGTTCTGAGTCTGATTTAGTTAGGAGAGGTCGAATTCGTTGACAATTTGCAAATCTTTAATCTTATGAATCGCACAAGAGCGATGCTGTTTAGACCATTGCAGCGTCTGGGAATCGAATTAGGAGCTAAAAAATCACAATTTCAGTGAGGCGATTCCTCAATCTTTTTAATAGTTCTTAGTCCTGAATGTAGAGAGATTAGTTCAATGGTCAGGAACATGTTGGAGGGCTAAGAACACTGGATCCTTTTGTTAGTGCTTTAAGGACTGTTTCTAAATTTCTACTGCAGCGTAAACACTTTGTTTCGTATGGATTTTACTGGTCAGGAATTGGAAAATGCTCGTCTGTCATGAATTGGTGCAATCATTTACAGGTTTTTCTTCTTGTGTCAGGTTGAGTTAATGGAATACCTTGAGAATTCCAAGTATTGGCAACGTTCAGGAGGTAGAGACCATGTAATTCCGATGACACATCCTAATGCTTTCAGATTTCTCAGGCAACAATTGAACGCATCAATCCTTGTTGTTGTGGATTTTGGGCGTTACCCCAGAGACATGGCAAGTCTCAGTAAAGACGTGGTTTCCCCGTATGTACATGTTGTTGACTCCTTCACAGATGATGATGATGATACTAAGGATCCTTTTGAGGCTCGCACCACACTTCTTTACTTCCGTGGGAATACAGTCAGGAAAGATGAAGGTAAAATCCGTCTCCGGTTGGAAAAGTTACTAGCTGGTAACTCTGATGTTCACTATGAGAAAAGTGTAGCAACAACACAAAACATCAAAGTGGTAAGCTCTTCTCTATAATAACTATATCTCTCATATCAAAATGTTACACTAGGGCAAGGTTTCATATGGGTTAAATCCTGATGGAGAGAGAGTCCACATCGTTGAAATCCTAGAACAACAAAATGCGCGAATCCACCATCTTCAGACTTGGGAACAAAAAAGTCTGAGAAATCTTAAATTTCTAGAAATACCAATGTGATAGGATTTCATCAACCATGCCGCATCAGCAGTTTGTCAATGAGTATATATAGGATAGTGCTTCATGTGTTTAGGTGTTCGAGTGTTTTGGGGACCTATTAGGCTTGGGCGAATTACTGAGTTCTCTTAAACAAATCTTTAGGTTTCTATCTTTTTGTTTTGTTTTGTTAAGTTCAGGTTTCTATCTTTGGTACTTGTATTTAGAGAGGAAAAGAGGAAGGCATCTGATGTTGAACCTATGACAATGATAGTAATTATCCTCCATGTGTTTTTTTCTTGTCACCAGTCTACGGAAGGGATGAGATCATCAAAATTCTGTCTGCATCCAGCTGGAGACACTCCATCTTCATGCCGCTTATTTGATGCCGTTGTCAGTCACTGCATTCCAGTGATCATAAGCGACAAAATCGAGCTGCCCTTTGAAGATGAAATAGACTACTCAGAATTCTCAATTTTTTTCTCTGTAAAAGAGTCGCTTGAACCGGGATACATCCTCAACAACCTCCGCCAGTTTCCCAAGGAGAAATGGCTGCAAATGTGGGAACATCTGAAGAACGTATCTCATCACTTCGAGTTCCAGTACCCGCCCAAGAGAGAAGACGCAGTAAACATGTTGTGGAGACAGGTGAAACACAAGATCCCAAGTGTCAAGCTCGCTGTACATAGAAACCGGAGGTTGAAAGTCCCTGATTGGTGGGTCTGAAGAAGATTGAACAATGACAATTTTTTTCTCAAGGGTAAGTCTTTTCATTCTTTCGTCCCTCCAATACTGTACATTAGTTGATTCTTTTGTTACATTTGCGTTTCATGATCCATTTATAGGCATATACACTCCAGAACATCATTTTTTTTTTTTTTTTGTAAGTCACATAAACTTGCCTTGGTGCATCCAAAGTTTCGGCTTTTTAATCTGTTTTGATTTCTCTTTGAGATTCATCGATCCAGATAATGTTTTAAGGTTTGAGAGGAGAGTTCTTACTGTTGTAAACTTGTAATGGTAACAAGAGGGATCAAGCTGTTCCTCCTTTCTTATTCGTGTTCCAGCTTCCGTTTTGTATTTTTTTATTTCGTTTTTCTCGATCAAATCGAGAGATTAAAATCCTTTAGTCTTATTTATAAAATGTTGTCTGATTCTTTATGGTAGGACTATGCTAAGAAATAAAAGAAGCCATTGGCTGTCTCTAAACAAGAAGGGTTTTGGGATTTAGAAATCTTCCAAAATTCAATCAAGTGTTTACTTGCGAAACAATCGAGAGTGCTTAGTAGAAACATATACTAAGAGAATTCAACCTTCTTCTGGTAATGAAGCCATCGTGTGCTTGGAGAATGATGCTCTATGGTTGAAGTTTATTGGTTGAAACTTGAAATAAATGAAACGTTGTGGAACAAAGAGATGAAGTGTTGAGAATTTTGGCACAATGAAGCCGCAATCAGGTGGACAGGATACTAATTTGCAATCAGGACACCATATGGAGCCTTTACGCCACGACATATCTGTTCGAGCATCTTTGAAATATGTGTCTTTCAAGCATTCCGTCTTTGGAAACACGAACCATACCATCCTATTGGCAAAGGGTTTTGGATAAGTGTTAGCAAATTTCTAATTATTTTTTCATGGGTTGTACTTGTATGTCATATATGGAAATTAATTTATCTTATGAATGTATTGTTATAAACATATGACAACCATAATTTTTTGAGAACGTGGAGAGGAATACGCCAAATCACCATACCAAAAAAGTCTTAATAGCAATGGATAAAAAAAAAAGGTGTTTATTTGCCACGTAAAAAAATAAAAAAAATTGCAATTATCAAGTTTAGAGTATCCTGATGAAAGGGCATATGCGTCATTTTAGCTAACTACTACTAGTCTACTACTAAACGAGTTCTCTATAAAAAAAAACTGGCAGTCGCTGGAGCTGACGAGCAAGAGAGTAACAGGCACGTTCTCTCCGTCAAAACCAACCGGAATCTGGAGAAAAATATCTCAGAGGATATGCGAGTTGTCAGAATTTCATGCGTCCGGACACGTCATCTCTCACCTCCCTCCTCCTCCGCCGCCACTTGCGCCGCCCACTCCGACGTCTCTGCCTCCTCCTCCACCGGTAAGTTCTCTCTTTAAATTCTCCCACCGATATCTTTTCTATAATTGGTAACACCAAATCCATCGGAATTTCCGTAATTGATCTTTGTTTTTTTCGATTTATTTTCCATAACAAATGTGCTCTCATAATGGGAGATTAGATCCATCCAAAATATGTTTTTTTCACTTTTTTAAGAGACGAAAACGAAATTGAAATTTCTCCAAACTATACTCATCACTAATTCGCTAATTTCCCCTAACCATCTAATCATTCTTCTTCCTATTTATGATCACTTTCCAAAATTTAAAATCTCCATTTTCTTTTCATTTTCCAAGTTAGTTTGGTTTGTAGATGCCTAAAATGTTGCAGAATGCGCCAAGTGATCCAAGTTTGTGTCTTGTCTCTTCAAAAAAAGAAAAAAGAAAATGTGTATATATATATTTTTTAAAATTATAATTCTACCATTTCTAATCTCTTTTCAAATTTCATGTTCCAGCTTTAACTAAATTCTTTTTTTTGTTGAGTAATACATTCCAGCAAAAATGTGTATTTTTTTATGTTATAAATAACTGTCGTTTTCAGTGATGTTTCATTCGCTCGAAGCTGGTAACTGTAGCAGAGTAAGGCTATGTACAGTATGTTTGACCAGAAACTCACTAACGTGTGTGATGATGAGTGATGGCTAAAAAAAACCTATCTACAAAGGAAATTAGTATTTTATTTATTTATTATATGGTATCAAATATAATGATTTATGTGGTGTTTTTGGGACTCTTCTTGGCACAATTATTGTGTCTGGGTTAGAAGGAGCATCGGCTTCATTTTGTGTCTGATCACAATCTAAAGATTGGGACCATTGTGTGGGTCCCCCTGAGTGAATAATTCGTATCGGTTGTTCATAGGATTGCACCGGCTTAGTTTAATCGGGCGGGTCTGAGAGATCCGTGAATGATTCAATCGGTCTGCCACGTGACTCAACAACTTCAGTAGATCTATAATGTTCGTAGGTGATTTGTATTTTAATTGTATTTTTTTTTTTCTTTTTTATAAAACATCGAATTTCGGGTGTTTGGTCCCCAATATATCTAGATCAGCCTCCAGAGCAAAATGTTGACATATGTAGGAACTTGAATCTAAACCAAAGTTTATATAAACTGGAGTAGTTGCAAATGGTACTCACTTCAAAGTAATCATATTGTTTCTATTTGGCAACGGGGTTAGAGTTATATCTATATAGTATCTATTATTGCCTTATTGGATAAATTTGGCACCATAACGAGATATAGGAGTGTTCAATCCAGTTTAACCAATCTAAGTCCGAACCAGAACCGTAAAAATAGTCGATCCAAAAACAAATTAAACCGATTCCGTACCAAACCGAACATGAACTGAAATAGTAAATAAACCGATTAAATCCTTATTTCTGTTGAAAATCTTTTATATATTTTTTCAAAAAAACCGAATCCAAACCGTACCAAACCAAATTACATGGTATAGGCTACTCGTTTTCTTTATTTATAAACCGAAAGAAAATTGGGCAATGAGATATATGTGACTAGCAGCCAAGTTACATGTTCTTGGTGCTCTCATCTTCATGTGACTTGACCAAGTGTGTTTTGAAGCTTTAATTCCAATGGAAGCTACTTTAGTTCTATAGTTACTACTTAGTATGTATGAAATGCTTTCTTTGACCCAAAAACCGAAAAAAAAGTAGGAGATGCTTTCATGTATCGAACCCGGTTTGTCTAAGAAAGCTTAATTTTTGAACAACAGAGCAGTTAATGGAACCTTCCTTAGGTGCCGACTTCTTGTTCTTATTGGATATTAAATCCTCGGATTCTTGGTGTGTTCTTATTTGTTTATATAGGGCTGATTAATGCGGATGCAGAAGAAGCGAGTTGTGGTGGCACTCCTAGTTGGAGAATCAAGAAGAGCCTAACATGTGTGTGCTTCAACCGCAAGAGAGCTTATGAACGAATCTGCTCTAACTTGACACCATTGCAGGTAACACAAACAGAAAACAAAATCTGCATTAATTGGCTTTAATGAAAGCATTTTTTCTGAGTCTGATTTGTTTTTTTTTTTCAGGAAGAAAGACTGAAGAGGTTGAGGAAGAGAACGAAGAATTACTTTGATGCGTCCCGGCCTGATCATCAGGATGCTCTGAGAGCACTGTGGTCAGCAACGTATCCCGGTGAAAAGCTTCAGGCTTTGATCTCAGATCAGTGGAAAGATATGGGATGGCAAGGAAGAGATCCATCTACTGATTTCAGGTCAAGCCTTCTCTCTCTCACTCTCTCTCTCTTGAGTTATATAGAACATGTGAAATAGTGGTTAATTTGTTTTTGCAACTCTTGTTATCAGAGGAGCTGGATTCATATCACTTGAGAATCTTCTATTCTTTGCCAAGACATTCTCGGTAAACTTAACTCTCATCACTTTCTACTTTCAGACATTTGATAACCCTCTTTAGTGTAATTTCTCGGTTCCATTGGCGTAGACTTCGTTTCAGCATCTGTTGAAGAAACAGGGGGGCAAAAGAGCGGCTTGGGAATATCCGTTCGCTGTAGCTGGCGTCAACATTACCTTCATGATCATGCAAATGCTCGACTTAGAAGCCTGTGAGTGTCCACTCACTCACTCACTCTCCATAAATGTCTTGCCTCAGTTTGTGAAAGCAAAACCGGTTTTTATTCTTGCTGTATGTGCAGCAAAGCCTAGGACTTTTGTGCGGTCGGTTTTCTTACAGATGCTTTCAGGTAAAATGTGGTTATGATTCGATCATGACTCTCTGGTTAGCTGATTTTTGGCTAAGTTTTGGAAATCCAGAAAACGAATGGGCCTTTGATTTGCTTTACTGCGTGGCCTTTGCGGTAATGGACAAGCAATGGCTGGACAAGAACGCGACCTACATGGAATTCAACGTGAGTCGATCGTGTTTCCATATGATATAATACAATATATGCTTGTATGGTGATGGTGATGGTGATGGATGGATGGATGGTGTAGGATGTGCTAAGATGTACGAGGGGGCAGCTAGAGAGAGAGCTGATGATGGATGATGTTTTCAGGATTGAGGATATGCCTTCCTTCTCTCTTCTCTCTTAGACTTTACCAATCAATTCTTGTTGTCACTTTAGATTTAGACAACTTCAAAGAAGGAAACACAAGGTTGATATAAGCCGTTGCAAGAAAATGGTAGTTACGCTGATACAATAATGATATTCTTGTCATTTACGACATTCAAAATTAACTAACTAGTAAATTGCTGTGTCAAGACTTGAACTTTAGTCTAAACCGATAGATAAATCCTCAACCATTAGACCACAAAATATGAATCTAGACTTGCTAAACTTTCAATATATTGATAACGATTATGTTTGTTAAAAGAATGATCAATTCGTTGACAAAACAAAAATTATCAATTCAAACATAACATTTTACGAGCTGTCGCCAAGAACGTCATCACTGCCTTCACATGCAGCTTCACTCCACCACTGATCAGTTTCTCTCTTCCTTCGATCGTGTTATTAGGAATCTCCTTTATACGATCACTCAAACACAGTCATGCATTGGTCAAAAAATGAAAAATTATCGAATAGTGAAATAATATTTCGTCTCTAATTGACTACTTTCGTTTGTGTTATAATTATCAAATGATTTTTATAGATTATAAAAATATTTTGTGTTGCTTAAAATAATTTGAACACGTAAAAACGTCAAAACAGATGCAAACTTAAATCTACAAAACAAATTATACAAAGGGAGAAGAAAACATGTTTTATGTTTTAATAAAATTGGTCATTCTTCTCACTAATTGTGACCACACAAAAGTAAGTTTGTCACATTATCATGATATCTGGGCTGTTCGTTTGCCTGTCGCAGGAGGCTGCGGCTGCGACTTGCGGCCAAATGCTGTTCGTTTACCTGCCGCAGTTTCCTGCGTCCAAACGCTGCGGTTAGACGCTGCGGTCTGCGTTTCAAATTTTTAGCCGCTGGAGGAATTTAGCGGTGCGATCGAAATTGTTGCGATTAAATTTCTAAAAGACAAAAATACCCTTATAATTATTTGTGAATTACAAAACAATACCCCTAACCCTAAATCTAAGTTCGATACTTTGCCTTCTTCGTTTTCGTTTTGTTTCTCCGACTCCATTTTCTTCAAGCCACCGCCGATTTCAAATCCTCCTCCTCCTCCTCCGCGTACGCTAGCTTCTCCTCCACCGTCTGAAATCTCAATTTCGAAACCATTTCAGCTTTCTCCGGCGACCCTCCGAAACTTCCAGGTACAACTAACCCATCTCTCATCTCTTTATTGTGACGATTAGAGGCTAGGATCTTCTAAAATTTCAGGTTCTGATTTTTTATGAAACCATTTCAGGTTTCTTCGGCGAGCTCCACCGTACTCCTCCGGTGCTTCGACGACCCTCAGGCGAGTCTTTTCTCGCCGATTTCTTCAGTCGACTTGTTCAATGGTAACTCTTTAGCCTTCTTTGTTTCAGTCAAAATAAGTTAAAGATATGATTTTTAGGGTTTAACGAGATCAATTTGTGGATTTCGATTTCTTAAATCTATTGTTTCAAGTCCAAAAATCTTAACTTTCTTGGTTGATGAAGTATTACATTAGTCTCTGTTTAGTTTTGGAAACCACGTTTTGCTATGAGATTTGAGGATTATATTGAAGATGTTTTGATGGTCTCGATGTCGTGTTTGGCTTTGTGGGAAGCTCGTGATTTGATTGTTGTGTTTCAAAAGAATGTAAGGGGTGTCGAGAAGCTTGTGATTTAAGTGTAATGGTCATGAAAATCGCTCTCTTTTCAACAAGTGTGTAATGGTCATGATGTGTTAGAATTTTTGTGGTTCAGTGTGTTGAAATTCTGGTTCATGTTCTTGTAAAAACAGGGAAGCGATTGCCATTTCTTTTATTGATTTCATTCTAATCAGACATTCTCCACTACTTAAAGCAAGTCAAGGATCAAAGTAGATTCTTCTTCCTTTTCTTATTTTTCTGGTGCTTGTTGCAGAGATGAAAAACGTAAGGAGCATTATTACTTATATGCAAGGAGATTGATGCTTCTATTGTAAGAAAAATATTTACAGAGAGAAAAACTATTGCTCATCGCTTTTATCAAAATACTTTTTAACAGAAACCTACTCACAATACCAGATCTGACTTTTATGTTGTTACTCTGGTGGTTTTAGGATTGCTCCACAAGATTTTAAACAAGGATCAGAGATAAACAAGAAACATGGCTAATGATGTAAGTAATTTTGTGGATTATTTAATGGCTGATCTTCTTGTGACTGATTTTATGAATTGTTCTTTAGAATTGGACCGATGAGGAATGTCGGTATTATTTTCATCTCTTTGCAGATGAGAAAAGAAAAGGAAACAGAACGAAACTTGGAATGAATCAAACTGGGAAAGACTTCATTATTAAGAAATTCGAAGAGAGATTTGGGAGGGGATTCTTCGTATGGGAAAAATTCAAAAACAAGTATGATACTAGTAAAAAAGCATACATCAAATTCAAGAGGTTAATTCACAATAGAACTGGTCTTGGATATGATGATATGGGAAGATTGGATATGTCTGATGATTGGTGGGAGGAACGTAAAAAGGTAATTAACATTTCCTTTCTCATATACATATTTTTGAGTGCCTGATTGCTCGCACATTGAGTTGTGATGACTGTTTCTACTTTTTCAGCTTTCTTAGTTTCTTTAGTTTGGAAATGGTAGAACATTTATACTCTCCAAAATCAAAGACCATTAACAGAGTTCCACTGATGGCTTTGTGAAACCCTTCACTTATTATGGCTTTACATTCTTAAAAATATTTCTTCTTTTGGTAGCAAAACTACAAATACAAGCTGAAATCTAAGATTCTAAACACTCATCTACTTTACTCACAGTTAAGTAATCAAATCGAGATTTGTATGTGTAAAATTGGTTGTCACAAAATCGAAAAATCTAAAATGTGGGTCTGTCTAGATTCTATAGTGTTTGCTCTGTTGTATATACGTATGTTTGCTTCTGTTTTGAGTAGTGTAATTGAAGAATAAGGCATGTCTCTGCTTAAAACATTTCTTTCATGTAATACAGAAAATGGTTATGTTAATAGGAGAAGTAGGAAGATAAGAAGTTTCTTTGCTTATGTTGCTTCCATGAACCATAGACACATTTGTGGTAACAAGGTTGGTTTCGCTGTTTCTGATGAGAGCTTTTCATTATCCCTCCGTGTTGTTGTATAACAATCTTTACGCTCTTGACTAATACTTCTTGTTTATTTTTGTTATATAGGAGTGGCCAGGTGCTGTAAAATAAAAAAAAAAATTGATTGCTAATATGGATGTGTTTGAAGAAGAATTTGGTTTTATTACTGTGACTGGAGCAGAAGGATGGAGTGCTCAACAAGGAGAAGCGAGTTTAAATTCTAGAGTGGATGGAGATAATGAGGATGAAGTGGATTCTGTTGATAAAGATATGTCGGTGCCAGAGACACAAACCCAAGCTGTAGAGACACAAACCCAAGCTGGAAGTTTAAGGAAAAGAAAGCGTAAAGAGAAAGATGTAGTTATAGAGACTTCTGTTGCACGGAATACAATTCTTTCCCAGAAGAATAAAATAGCGGAACAGTTGTTGGAGCGTGAATATGCTTCTAGTGTTGAGCGTGTAGTAGAGATACTTAATGAGTTGCCTGGAGTGAGGAAGTGGTCTCCATTTCACCGAGCATCGGTTGATCATCTTCTAGCTGATGCAGTGAACCGTCAGGGTTTTGTAGCGTTTTCTAGTGTTGAAGATAAGATTAGCTATTTGGAGCATAGGACCGGAAGAAAGCTCTATGGAAAGCAAAATGGAGGATTTTGGATCGTAAGCATCCAAAGTATGGTTTGACTAAGTGGATCAAGCTTGTAACAGCGACGATGGCACTACACAACTTCATACGTGATTCACATCTAGAGGATTCTGATTTTGTACATTGGCAAAGCACAGAAGAATATCATGCTCATGGTGATGAAGAAGAAGAAGGAGAAGAAGAAGTTGATGATGATCATGGTGGACATATTCCATATGAGCCGACCGGTGATAGAGCGATGGAAGCTTTGCGTGACACCATCACAAATGAATATGGCAGAGGACGGCGATTACCTTATTAGATATTTTAATTTATGACTTAGTTTATTATTCTTTGTTTATTTTAGTTTATGACTTGTTTTATTATTTTTGTTTTGTTATATTATGACTTGGTATATTAGTTTTTTTTTATTTTAGTTAAATGATTTAGTTTATTATTTTGTTTTAATTTAATTTATGATTTATCACAAAATATTATGTTATAATTATATTTAATTAAAAAAATTATTACTATAACTGTTAACTAAATAAAATTTTTTCTTATGAATGTATAATATATTCAAACTATATTGTTTATTAAAAATATAAATTTACAAATTTGCAAAAATTAAAATTTGAATTAAATAAAAAACTATCGCAACGTCTGTCAAACGAACAGATCTGCGTCTAAACGCTGCGATCAATCGCAGCTGTTTAACGAACAAACGTGCGACCAGACGCTGCGATCAGACGCTGCGACTACCAAACGAACAACAACTCCAACGTCTAGTCGCAGCGTCTAGTCGCAGATCTACAGACGCAGCCGCATGCGGCATGTAAACGAACAGAACCATCATCGTTACGTCTTTAACAGACTAAAGCTTTTATTTACGGTACGCCAAAAAAGAGATTGTATTTACTATTTACGGTATTTATAAAAATGGAGATTAAACGAGGGTCAGGGGCTGTTTTTTACTTGCATAGTCTTCACAAGTTGAAGGTATCTTTTCTTATAATTCTCTAAATAAATTAAAAAAGCATAAAAATTTCCGAAATCAAGTAGGGTCCACTCAGCGCAACGAACTTGGGTAGCCTATAGGACGTTAGATGTAATTGGTCGATATTACCCCTACTATCTTCACCAAATACCAACGTTTACCCCTAAATATCCTTCTCCATTTTTGTACTTTCTATAAATTTCAAACTCATTCCCGCAGAGACTCTCACACTACCATTTCCATTTAATTTCTTTTTTTTGAAAAATTCTCTTCTTCTCTCTCTCTCTCTCTCTCTTTCTCTCCGAGATCACGTTCTTCGTTTCAAATCTCTGCAAAAATGGTGAGCAGAAGAAGACGCCGATCATCGATTTCTCCTCTCCGTGTTCTTCTCTTAGTCCGGGGAGTTTTCGCTCCGTTCCAGTTCTCGCAATCTCATTTAGTGTTGTTTTTTTTTTCCTCTCCGTCAGGTAGTCGCTCAGAAGCTGAAGGAAGCTGAGATCACCGAACAGGACTCGCTCCTTCTGGTAAGCAACAACGCCATCATCGAGCTTTCAACTTTTTTTCTTATGGATTCGTGAAATTTCTCGTTTCTTCCTGGTGATTTTCGCAGATATTGATCTGGATTTTTGTTTATGTTTATCATCTAGAGATGGATTTCATCTCTTGATTCTTGTAGATAGTGAAATTTCTCCTTCCTTCCTACGTTTATCATTTTAGTCTGAGGAATGGTGGAACTGTTTCTTCGTTTCGTTGGATTTGTAGCTCTTTTACACTGACGTCTTTGTTTTGGTCTTCGTTTTGTTGAAATAGACTAGGAATCTGCTCCGAATTGCTATCTTCAACATCAGTTACATCAGGGGCCTCTTTCCTGAGAAGTATTTCAACGACAAATCGGTTCCTGCTTTAGGTAAGACGCTAATCTGGAAGTTTCTAGAGCTCTGGCTCTTGGATCTAACGAAATCATAGTTCTCGTTTTTGATTTGGGTTTGATTCTCGCTGGGTTTGATTCTGGATTTTCTGGGAAGCTTGGATTGTTGTCTGGTTCATGATTGTTCAATGTGGGGTTTATAGATTTTTCTTGCGTTCGTGACTTTCTGCTCATTACATTTCTTATTGGAAATTTTATTTGCATTAGATATCAATTTCTATAACTATGGAAAATAATAATTGGCGGATGCTTTTGAAACAAAACATAGATATGAAGATCAAGAAGCTAATGCCTATGGACGCTGAATCACGCCGATTAATTGACTGGATGGAGAAAGGTTTCCTACACTAATAATTTTGGGATTCCACGCTTCCTTTCAACTGTATCCTTGTTTATTTTTGATGATTGTTTCCTCATCATGGAATGTAGGTGTCTACGATGCGCTGCAGAGGAAATATTTGAAGACCCTCATGTTCTGCATATGTGAAACAGTAGATGGTCCGATGATTGAGGAATACGCATGTAAGTGCTGCCAAGATGATTGATTAGCTTGATAAAAGTGTTGTTCTCTGGTGGATTATCCGATTAATTGATACCTCTCACCTCCCTGTTTATCTATATGGAACATCCATTATTGATTTTGATGAAGAGCTTGTGTTACTGCAGTTTCTTTCAGCTATTCAGATTCTGACAGCCAGGATGTCATGATGAACATCAATCGTACTGGAAATAAAAAACATGGAGGAACTTTCAACTCCTCTGCTGACATTACCCCTAATCAAATGAGGTATACTATTGACATATATCTTTCCTACTTTGATGTCTATTTGGTTTAAACTTCCATAACATGCTTTATAATTTTTCATGAAATCAGGAGTTCAGCTTGCAAAATGGTTCGTACACTTGTTCAGTTGATGAGGACTCTCGACAAAATGCCAGATGAGGTAATGAATATTTTAATTACCCTTCAGGGGTATTTCATTTTTAGTGAGTTTCCAGATTGCTGATTACAGAGTTTATTACTTTTTACTTCTGCTCCAGCGTACCATAGTGATGAAGCTTCTGTACTACGATGATGTGACGGTATGGTTTATAGCCTTCCTAAATTCCTATGAACCTTGGTGATATTGTTATGATTTTAATGCAGCTTGAATAGAGCTTCCTTTGTCTAATAACTCTGACTTCCAGATTAACATATTGTAACAATAAGCATTCAAAATTTGCGCTTCTGATTTTCCTAGTTTACTGATTAGTTCTACACACTTGTAATACATACAAGTAGCTTTGAATTTGTTGTGTTCACATACAAGTTTTTTATTTCTTTTGGAATAATGTCAATGCTGTTTATCCTACCTCACTTTGTTCCACTCTGCCGAAATTGAATGATCAGAAGAAAGACTGACAGCTGTTATTTGAACCTTTTTGCAGCCACCAGATTACGAGCCACCTTTCTTCAGAGGCTGTACAGAAGAAGAAGCTCAGTATGTATGGACAAAGAATCCTCTGAGAATGGAAATTGGGAATGTTAACAGCAAACATCTCGTATTAACGCTAAAGGTAATGCGATTGAAGAATATGCAACTCGCTAGACATATTTCTCGTCTTATGATGTCAATCTATTGTGGATGATCTGTGCAGGTCAAGAGCGTGCTTGATCCTTGTGAGGATGAAAATGATGACATGCAAGATGATGGGAAGAGTACAGGACCTGATTCTGTACATGATGAGCAGCCTTCTGATTCAGATAGCGAGGTTAACAAAGTTGCTCATCTGCTTTTTACTCGGTCTTTTACATCCTACGTGCATTACACTCTGCCTGCTGTGTGCCTAAATGTAACGTTCGTTGCTGTTTCCAGATCAGTCAAACACAAGAAAACCAATTCATTGTGGCGCCAGTAGGTAATGATGACTAACAATTCCTAGTATGCTATGCCAGTCTAGTAAAGTTTTTACTAAACTGAGTAAACTTGATAATCTAACAGAGAAACAAGATAATGATGATGTAGAGGTCGATGAAGGTGAATTATTATACAAATATTAGCGCAAATGTTGATTTCACCAAATAAGAAAAGCTTCTTCTAATTTCACCTATTTCTGGAATGCATCAAGATGACACACAGGATCCAGTTGAAAATGAACAGCAGTTAGCAAGGGTGAAGGAGTGGATCAACTCCTGTCACCTCGATACTCTGGAGCTCACAGATATTCTTTCAAACTTCCCAGATATCTCAGTAGTAATGAGTTGTTCCTCTTCATCTCCACCTTAGAAAGTGTAACCGAGCTCTTGCATATTTAGTTTCCTGCCGTTTCTGAAATCTAAGCCACTGATTTTGTTTTGTTATTTCAGGTTCTATCTGAAGGTAAATAAAGGCTTGATGAAAGTCACTACGAAATAGCACCCTTGAAGCATCATATAATGATGAAATCTACAGTTTGCTATAATGACTATATACTGTTAACTTCAGAGCCTATTTTCGTCCACTAACTGATTACATCCTAACTTTCAGAAATCATGGATCAGCTAGAGAAAGAAGGTGTTCTTTCGAAAACAGGGAAGGAGATGTACATTATAAACAGAGATAAGGTATATAATTCATCCTACCCTACTGATTTGATTTCATTCTCTTTGCACCATCAACTAAACCCCAAAATATCACCAGACACCAGAGAGCGAATTCAACTTTGTGAAAGATGAAACTGATGGTCAAACTGCTCCAAAGGATGGAAAAGGTATAGCTCCTGAAGACTACATGTACATGAAAGTGAGAGACTCTGACTTCTTACTCTATGTTTTAATACACAGGCAGAAAGGATTAGATAAATAAAGAGAATCCATCACTGACACATGGTTTTTTGTTAGGCTCTTTACCATTCCCTTCCGATGAAGTATGTGACCATTACAAAGCTTCACAACATGTTGGATGGCGAAGCAAATCAGACCGCTGTTCGTAAGTTAATCAACAGGATGACCCAAGAGGGCTACGTGGAAGCTTCTAGCAACCGCAGGCTAGGTATGCTGCATAAATGAAGACTACTGTTTGTCGTAAGGTTGTTTCATTGATGCAATGTGTATATACAGGGAAGCGTGTAATTCATTCTAGTCTAACCGAGAGGAAGCTAAATGAAGTCAGAAAAGTTCTTGGCACAGACGATATGGTAAATTCCTCACACTTAGAAGTTAGAATAAATGCTTGGAACAGGTATCTAATGTGAATGGTGGTTTCACAGGATGTGGATGTTAACGAAGCTATAAAGAAGACTAACGGTGTAGAGGCCAAAGTAACCGCAGGTACACACACCTATTCGCACCCATTTTAAAGACCTATCTGATGTCCACACAAAAACATTTTTGAAACAAACAGATGGATCTACGTGTGGAGGCATCCATTCCATAGGATCAGACTTCACACGTACGAAAGGAAGATCTGGGATGCAGCAGAACGGGTCAGTTCTAAGTGAAGAGACCATCTCCAAAGCTAATAATAACACTCCAATTAGCATGAGGCCACAGGTTGTTAAAATCACAGCACTGAAAGACATAATAATATCATATTCTTGTGACTCTTCAAGTGTAGCTAATTTGGTAATTGTGGCTCAGCCTGTGGCTTCGACGGAGAGCTTTGCGGTAAATGGAGTGGCTGCTAACAACAGCAAGGAAGGCGACACAAACAGTAGCCAAGCCTCGGAGGATAAGCGTTGCAGGAAAAGCAGCATGGTCTGTTTATACTAAAAACCACATTTACTCTCTCTATGTTTTCAAACTGACATTGCATTTTGTTGGGTTCTTGTTGATCAGGTGAGAGAGCCTATTCTGCAGTACTCTAAGCGCCAGAAATCTCAAGGGTAATTGAAGATACTATATCTGACCCGACAACTCCAACCACCTTCCTTCCTCAGTGGTTATGATATTATCTACCAACTCCGTAATCCATATCAGACACGCTTACTTGCTTTATTGCTTATTTCCCTTTTTGCATTCAGTTTATTTCCCACAGACTATTTTCATGCTTATCTTCCCTTAAAGTATTAGTATATCTTATGGCGTTTGGGAAGAGAATATATTGCACTAAAGGTTAGAAAAGTGAAATTAAACTCCCAACAGTTTATTGTGGATTACCAACACCACCAATATCGCCTTTCTTTATCGTCACATCAATAAATCCTTTTGTCATTATTTTACTGAAGCCTTGTTTCTGTAGTGCTCGTATCCGTCAACAAGCACGACTTTCCCTTCCCCTCTTATGGATTAAATATGAAGTAAAACTATTTCCTTTTTAAAAATTTCCATTCGATAACCACTAATCCAAAACCTTAAAAGATTATACGATCACCACCACAATCGGAAGCATACACGTGTCGTTACGAGAACCCCCTAGAACATCTTCGCCACGCGGAGCCCACAGCTAAACATCCAGAAACATCCACACACGACACGCCTTTCTAGAAAACGATTCCCTAAATCCCCGACTGAGGCCCCACACCACCAGATCTATTCTCAGCCGTTAGATCACGTGGACAAGTCCGTTCCTCTCCCTTTTTTATTAACCAGTCCTCAACGTGATGCGAAGATACTTTGCTGTTACACCAGAACATAGAGAACAGTGACAGGCGATATTTCTGAAGCAAAGCGAAGAGCTCAAACAAAGAAAAATCAGGTAAAAGATTTATCATCACTTTCTTCTTCCTTCTCTTTTAGGTTAATCTCCGTGTGATCTCATCTGTTGGTGTATAGATGGAGACGGAGAAGAATAGCAAGGATGTAGGGCTGAAACACCTAGGGTTCGTGAGAATTGCGGCGATCCATGTTCTGGTTAGCGTCTCAAATCTCTACGACTACGCGAAGCAAAACTCCGGTCCTCTCAAATCGGCGGTGGAAAAGGTTGAAGGAGCCGTCACCGCCGTCGTCACACCTGTCTACCACAAATTCAAGGATGTTCCTGATACTCTCCTCGTCTTTCTAGATCACAAGGTAACCTACCCCAATTTCATTATTTCTTCCATGTTCTTCATCTCCCCCAGAGATTTTGTTTGTGTCGATTACAGAGTTTTCTCCTTTTAGCATCGTCTTCCCCTGGAAATTGGTAGATATGATGACCTAATTACTTTAATGTTTGAAATCATATCGTGTTTAGTTGTTAGTTTTGTGGCTCAAGTCCTCCCTTTATTTACTTTCTAGGTCGGTGAAGCTTCCTACAAGTTTGATAAGCATGCTCCTCCAATGGCTAAGAAAGTGGTAACTCAAGCAAATGTATTGATCAAGAAGACAACTGAGAAGGCTCAATACTTTGTAAGAGAGGCCCGTACCGGTGGTCCCAAAGCTGCCTTTAGCTATGCTGCAACCGAGTACAAGTATTTCGTTATAACCAACTCGGTCAAGGTCTGGTCTAAACTCAACCAGTACAAACCAATCCAAGCAGTGGGGGACAAAGCTTTGCCCGTGGCTGCAAACTTGTCCGGTATATACAACGATTTGGTCACGGACATGTCCCAGATGGGTTACCCCGTGGTCAGTTATCTTCCATTAGTCCCTGTTGATGACATTGTGAAGGCTTATGAAAAGGTAGATGTGGCGCAGAAGAAAGGAGATGCTACTGCTACTACTGATGGAAATAAATCGTCTTCTGATTCGGACACGGATTGAGACATCTGTGATCTTGTTGCCTTTGGAGAGTTTGGTTTGTTGGGTTTGGTTACTTGTGTAAATGATCTTAGGACCTCTTCTTTTTTTCTTTGATCACTGAACTTGGACCGGGGGGTTTAAGCAAGTGTTTCATTTCTTGGTGGTGTGAAAATGTTATGCGAGTGTTTTTATCTGTTTTCAACCAGGAGAGATATTTAGAAGCAAAACTTTAAAGAACAAGAAAAATTTATCACATTTGAGAAAGTATTTCATATCAAAGATGGAGATGAGAATCAAAACAACTTTACTAAGAACCAATGAGTATTACTCTCTCATCCGTAAACAAGTCTGGAGTTATTATTTGAGTTTGTACCAAGCTCACAGACACCAAAAGAACAAATAGAAACAAAGGGAGTACAATTTCGCTTCAAAACAGACATGCATCCATCCAGACAGCATAACACATCTTCTTTCTGCAACAGACAGAACAAACTGATCAAAATTGAGTTTCATTTGCTAACAGCAGCTATGCTTAGAGAAGAAATAAATAAGCTGAAACTGTAAAAAAGTAGGAAAATAGACTACAGATTCCAAGCATATATGATAAGGAGAAAAGATGTACAAACTCTGATAAGGAGAAAAGATGTACAAACTCCTCAGATGAACAATACACTTCGCTCCACACCACTATGTGGGTGAACCAAAAATATGCTAACTCAACAGAAAAGATTTACAATGGCAGAGCCAACCACCCCATATCAATATAGATTAGACCCTCAAATGCGAACAACTAATGGTTCACACCATTTCGTCCAACACAAAAGGTTAAAACATATATACAATATCCACGACCAGCGCAAATTCAGCTACTTACAGAGACAAATGCAGCTATGGATTAGGTAGCAGAGAAAAGCCATATTCAAAAGCTGGATCTAACTGGTACCATCTACTAACCATAATAAGGCAAAGAGAAGACGAGAACTGAAACTCACCATTGTTTTTACTAGTTTGAAGATGAAGAAGAGTTGTCCTGAAGGAGATCATCATAAGGATCCCTTCGACCAGCCACCTGACTGATCTGAGGATCCCAACGAAGCTGCGCATTGTGGCGCTCGAATGTCCAGAATCCATAAGGACGAATAGGTAATGCCCACATCTCCTTAATCTTCTTGCACCTCTCATGCATCTCATATATGTGCTCCCTCGCTTTCCTGTCTCTCACCTCCGGATCCTCCATTAACCTAAGCACCAAATTCTCCGCGAATTCCATTATGAAACCCATCTTCGTTCCCCAAATCACTGCAACTGAAAAAAACACTACTCAAGAATAAATTTCACCCCAGTTCTGAAGGTGTTCACCCAAAATTAGGGTTTCTATCAAATTCGACGCATCGATTCCATGAATTGGTTCCTGTGACCTAAAGCATCACAGTCAATTTCGGTTCCCAATCTAGATCTAGGTTTAAGTTTCTACGAGCAATACATTACAACAATTAAGGTACATCAATACGATGTACTTAGAGATCGACACAAACCCTTTGAAATAATAAGAACACTTACGTTTGGATACGAGATCAGATGAGGAAGATCGCAGAAGCTTTGCTTTGGGATGGTCAGAGTTTTTTTTGATAGAAATCGGCCCAGAGCGAGTGATGAAGAAGAAAACAGAAATCTGATAGAAATAGAAACTGCGTGTCGTTTTCGGTACTTAGAACGAGTAAACAAGGCGTTTTTGTGTTCCAGAAACGCCACGCCGTGATCAATTTTTGCCAAACCGATTTAGCTGCCCAAGAATGAGTCATGTTGGCTTTAAACCCGTTACATATTTCCATCGGAGCATCTCCGATGTATTACACTATTTTCTACTCCAAAAAGGTATAATTTCAAAATGGTATTGGGTTTTATTCTAATGTATTACATCATTTTTTACACCAAAAAAAATATTCTAAATATATTCTCTTTTCCAATTTTAATATTAATTGTTAATAATACACTCTACCTTTAAATATTTACGAATTTATCTCAACTATTTTACTTTTCTTCAGATTTCCATGAAATATAATATTATTTAAATTTAACATTTATTAATTAAAAAAAAAATACATTACACCATATAAAATAACAAAACATAATAAATTTTGATTTAATCATCACCATTTGTGTATTTTTCCCATAAATATTCAATTAACGCATTCCGAAGCGAAAAATGAACGTCTTTATTTTTTATTTTTCTAAACCGAGCAAGAAATTCTTGGAATCGGATATTATCATCCTCGACTATTTCGATTTCTGAAGGTGGGACTTCTCATTCTCAACGATTAAATGGGATAAAAAAATCTAAAATGAAAAGTGGGATAAAAAAATTCAAAATGAAAAGAAAAATTGATGATGGAACAAAACATTAGAAGAAGGGAATAGACAACTTTTGGAGCAATTAAAGAAGACAAGTGCACAAAGATAACAACAATTGGAGATTCAAAATAAGAACTACGACTTGAAAAAATTTAGAGAAGACAACAAAATTTTATTTCAAGACGTGAGCTCCATACAAGATCCAAATATTTGTGCATATGTTCATGCTGAACAACTACGGATTTTACAGAAAATGTCCGAACAACAACAATATCAACAAGCTCCGCCTCAATCTGCTTCATTTGGACAATATTTTGATGATTTTAATAGATCCGGAAGCGATTTACCGAATTATTAAATTATTAAGTCAATAATATTTGTTGTTGTTTATTTTTAATTTATTTGATGTTATTTATCTTTAATTTTAGTACTTTATGTATTTTTAAATTTATTATCAATTTATGTTATTATATTTATAAAAAGATCCTTCAAATTTTAAATTATTTTGAAATTGATTATTATAAATATCAAAAATAATTTATATTTAGATATATAAAATTTGGGTTGGAAAGGATTTTACACCAAAATCTCATTTTAGTGTAGGGTTAGAGATGTTCTAAGCACGTAAGTAGAAGTTTTTCAGTGTTAAAAATAGATATGTGTGTGTAAAATCCGACTAATCCGAAGGTGAAGGTACTTCTTAGCAGACGTTTTTTGCAAACTCGCTTCGATAAAATATCCGGACCGAAACTCAAAAGTCTAAATGGTACATGCGCACAACGACTTTCAACAGAACAGAATCGAACTGGAACTTCTGCAAGTTTACGCTTTAAAATTCGAATCCTTAACCATTTCACCACTTTAACCGAGTTGTGTGTATTGATAATTTTGATATAATGACAAGTCAAAATTATGATACATATGGAATGATTTTTTTTTTTAATGTATGATATGATATACTCTCTTTTTATTTGACGCAAGAGTCACCCGTATGTACGATCCTGAGGGATTTCAATCTCTATCAGAAAATGTAATAATCCTTATAGAACCAAAAAAATTCGTAACATTTAATTTCTATTTCTACATAAAAGGCCACAAATGTGTATAATATATAGACAGTATACATATATGATTTGGACTAAAGCTGGCAACTCTAACCACTGGCAATAAATGGGCTGGGCCTCTTGGACCACCCCACCTCTCACCTTTATTCTACTTTTAATCATTCAAATTCCAATTAAAATGATACATTTATTATCTGACCCCTCAAAAAAGAAGGTAAATGAACATATTGGTCCACGAGAATTTTTAATTGATTGCAATAGAAGCTACTTATTAAATGAGTCAACTTTGGCAGGTGATTCAGAAAATTTCTACCAAGTAAATTTAGTAAATACATATTCATGATCATTAATTAAATTAATGCAAGCTTCTTGGTCCAAAGCATATTCGTCTACGTATTCAAGAACATTTTGTTTTTCTTCTCTTTTTGTCATACAAGAACATAGGTTTTAAAAAAGGAAATTTGTGCACATATAACATACTAGCATGTAACTTGTGAAGCGGTTTGGCAGAAAGGACTATGGATTCGAATCGGGTTAAGTTGAGGGCTAAGACTAACTAAAGTAATGGAACGTCTTACAATGATTTTACGATTCGAGTTAGAAGCATGGAAATTTATGAAATATGATTTGCGGAGAATTAGTGTGGTAAGTGGTAAACCGGAAGAAAACCGGTTCAGGTATTATAATTTTGGAAAATAACCTCAAATTTATAATTAGAATTCTCAAATCATCATTGTATAACATGAATTTAGGTAGATCAAAATCATGATGTCTCCAAAGATCTAGTTTTTTAGTGATTTCTAAAATTTCCAAATTCTATGGTAACATGTATATTAATCCAAAGATCTTTCTAAGAATATGGACATATCTAGAGCAACTTCTTAAGATCTCAAAGAAATTATATAAATTATGTTAGGAATATTATAATTTTCTAAATCCATGAGAACTTTAACTTTGTAAAATCGACGAAAACAGTGGGTTAGGACCGGATCGCGAAACAAAAACAAAACGGAAAATTAGTTTGTTAATTAGGCAAGAGCATATGTGTGGGCATGTGTCATTAGAGGAAAGTTACCCGTTTGCATGTATAAGCTTGCAATAGTGAACAAAGAATTGGTATAAATATCACAGTTAGACCTAAGGATCACACTTACTAGAACTACTATTCAATTTTTACTATGTGCACTCATCTTATTTGTTCGATTTTATATTTGTTTCGCACTGACTATATTTGATAGTGTTTTTTTTTGTTTAGACTAATCGAAATGTTATAAACCGAAACTCATACATCTTCTCGTCGTAAAATATCTGTTTCTTTTTCAAACAAGAATCAAATTAGAAAATTTAAGAATGTACAACCTTTAAAAGACTCGAAAATTCATTACTAGCTCAAAACTGACTGATACGATCTCCCAAAGGAACGCACACTCTTTTTGGTATTGAAACAAATGGATCGTTGGATAACGAGGCGGAAGTGAATGGTTGCGTCGAGAGCTATGAATGGCCCTCGGTAAACCAGATCCGAAGGCTAACCACCTAAGGAACGATGGAACTCTTCGGCTAACCACCTTGGAGTCGGCGAGAACACAAGGCTAACCACCTAGTGATCGGTTGTGATCAAAGAGCTAACCACCCAATGACCGGTTTGATTTCGTTGGCTAACCACCAAGAGATCGACAAGTTCACAAAAGAACAAGAGAGAAACTTCTTTAGAAAAGATTTTATAAAACTGAATGATTATTCTCAAAGAGATTACATAGTTTATATAGGGAGAGAATGAAGATAGAAAGTACTAAAAACAATGCATGAAAAATAACAAAGTCTAATTAATTTATAAGACTAAGACCATTGAATCTTGACTAATAATAACTCAAGGTGTGAACACCCCCTTGGTCTGCCACGTCACTTTGAATCCAAAATTCCATGCAAATTATTCATGATATATTTCATGAAATTGGACCGTAAAGAGGAAACATAAGTGTTGCCTCGTTAAAACCTCTACTCGGAAAACCCATTGTGACAAAACCGAGTACAGGAAAAAGAGTACAACAACTTATGCTTAACGTCCAACCTCAAGAAAATATCGTAGCTGAGCTGATCTTCATAATTGAGGTAACGGCATTGTGCATAAGCTGATCTTCTTCCTTGATCCGAACGTCATTAAGTAGCTCCTGAACAGCTCCGGCAAGCTTCCTTGTCTTGGACCGCGTAACGGGACCTTCGGGTATGCTCAAAGCTTACTCGTCCAAAGCAGGCTCATACATGATCGCATCATTCCCCTCCTCTTGAAAAGGATTTGTCCTCAAATCGTCTTGATCTGCAACAAAAGGAATGATATCAGCAATATTGAAGCTAGAGCTAACGGAGTACTTACCTTGGAGATCAATTTTGTAGGAGTTGTCATTGATCTTTTCCAAAACCGTGAATGGTCCATCAACTCTCGGCAAGAGTTTAGACTTCCGTTCTTCCGGGAACCTCTCCTTTCGTAAATAGATCCAAACGAGATCGCCGGGTTCGAACGTTTTCTTGTGCCGTCCTTTGTTGGTATGTTTGCGGTATAGCTCGGTCTTACGCTCGATGTTTTGTTTTGCCTTCTCATGCATTTGTTTTACCAACTCGGCCTTCTTCCTTCCATCCATGCTTACACGTTCACTCAAAGGTAAAGGAGTTAGATCAAGAGGTGTAAGCGGGTTAAAGCCATAAACGAGTTGAAAAGGAGAAAAACAAGTAGTAGAATGCACGGCATGATTATATGCGAATTATACGTGAGGTAAACAATCCTCCCACGACTTAAGATTCTTTTTGATCACGGTCCTTAAGAGTGTTCCTAAAGTCCTATTAACCACCTCGGTTTGACCATCAGTAGTAGAGAAACAAAGATTAGTTCCTAGCTTAGACCATAGGATTTTCCAAAAATAACTTAGAAACTTTGTATCCCTATCCGAGACTATGGTCCTAGGCATTCCATGCAAACGGACAATCTCCCTAAAGAATAAGTCGGCAATATTAAAGGCATCATCGGTTTTATGACAAGGTATGAAATGGGCCATCTTAGAAAATCTATCCACCACAACAAAGACCGAGTCACTACCTTTCCTAGTCCGGGGTAATCCTAAGACGAAGTCCATCGAGATGTCGGTCCATGGTATACTAGGTATCGGCAAAGGAGTGTACATACCTTGGCCTTGGCTTTTGGACTTAGCGAACTTACATGTGGTGCATCGGCTACAAACTCGTTCCACGTCACGCTTCATGTGCGGCCAAAAGAAATGGTCTTGTAAGATTGAAAGGGTCTTGGCCACGCCAAAGTGTCCCATCAAGCCTCCACCGTGTGCTTCCTAACAAGAAGATCTCGCAAAGAAGAGTTAGGAATGCAAAGACG
Source organism: Pseudoturritis turrita (assembly GCA_900406555.1). Taxonomy (NCBI): domain Eukaryota; kingdom Viridiplantae; phylum Streptophyta; class Magnoliopsida; order Brassicales; family Brassicaceae; genus Pseudoturritis; species Pseudoturritis turrita. The sequence continues at coordinate 55,521 of OVBL01000685.1, forward strand.
GTTTTTATAAAACAAAAACCCATCACTTCCAAAGTACTGTCCCGAAGCAAACTTTTCACAAGTAAGAAATACTTTCTGGAAATCGGGGTCGGTTGCGTATGCTCCCTTGATCATCTCAAATCCGAGAATTTTGGCATCTAGAGTCGAGATCAATGTGTATCTCCGAGATAAAGCATCGGCCACCACATTCTCCTTGCCTTGCTTGGATTGGATCACGTACGGAAAAGTTTCTACGAACTCCATCCAACGGGCATGCCTCTTGTTCAACTTCTGTTGGCTTTTCAAGTGCCTAAGTGATTGGTGATCGGTGTGAATCAAGAACTCCTTCGGCCAAAGATAGTGTTGCCAGGTTTGGAGTGCACGGACTAAGGCATAGAGCTCCTTATCGTACGTCGGGTAGTTGAGCATAGCTCCACCGAGTTTCTCGCTAAAGAAGGCGATTGGCTTCTTCTCTTGCATTAGCACGGCTCCTATACCTACACCAGAAGCATCGCATTCAATTTCAAACGTTTTCATAAAATCAGGTAAAACGAGAAGAGGGGGGTGAGTAAGCTTGTGTTTTAGGAGCTGGAAAGCGTCCTCTTGAGCTTGTTCCCATTTAAATCCCAAGTCCTTTTTGATCACTTCGGTTAGTGGTGCGGCAATGGTGCTGAAATCCCGAACGAACCGTCGATAGAATCCGGCTAAGCCGTGAAAGCTTCGGACCTCACCAACCGTCTTAGGACTCGGCCAATCTTGGATTGCCTTGATCTTGTCCTCATCAACCTGTATGTCCTGAGAACTCACCACAAAACCTAGAAACACGACGTTATCCGAATAAAAAGAACATTTCTTAAAGTTACCAAAAAGAAGTTCTTTCCTAAGCACGTCTAGGACCAAACGCAAGTGTCCTACATGGTCATCAAGGGTCTTACTATAAATCCGTATGTCATCAAAATAGACAACAACGAAGACTCCTATAAACGATCTAAGAACATGGTTCATAAGACGCATGAAAGTGCTAGGTGCGTTCGTAAGACCAAACGGCATAACAAGCCATTCGTATAAACCGTGCTTAGTTTTGAAATCGGTTTTCCATTCATCACCTTCTTTTATCCGGATTTGGTGATAACCACTTTTCAAATCAATTTTAGAAAATATACTAGACCCATGAAGTTCATCTAACATATCATCTAACCTTGGAATCGGATGGCGATACTTTACCGTAATATTGTTGATGGCTCAACAATCAACGCACATTCGCCAAGATCCGTCTTTCTTAGGAACAAGTAGCACCGGAACGGCGCACAGGCTCATACTCTCCCGGATAAGACCCTTCTCCATAAGTTCACCGACTTGTCGTTGGAGCTCCTTGGTTTCGACCGGATTGGTTCTATAAGCGGGCCGGTTCGGAAGTATTGCTCCGGGAACGAAGTCTATTTGATGTTCTATCCCACGAATGGGAGGTAAACCGCCTGGGCTATCTTCCGGAAATACATCACTATTTTCCAGCAAAAGAGACAACACATTGCTCGGGAGATCCGGCTTGGGGTTAGTCATGCTAGCGAGAGCATCCTTAAAGATAAGCAAAACGAAAGGTTGCTTAGTGACAAGAGCATGCTTAATCTCACTCGGCCTCACAAAAAGAGTCTCTTGCCTCTCGGGTTTACTCTCAATGGCCTTTAGCTGGGCTTTTCTCGAACTCTCACTCTCATTTTTAGTGTAAGAAGTGTTTAGAGGGTCACTCAAAATACTTTTACCTCGGTGTTGCTCAAGCTTGAGCTTGTCTAGGTACACCTCGTGTGGAGTCAAAGGTGCAAGAGTGATCTTCCGTCCTTGGTACTCAAAGAAATTCTTGTTAGTGTACCCATCATGAACCACCCTTCGGTCGTACTGCCATGGCCTTCCGAGTAGGATGTGGCCGGCCTCCATTGGTAGCACATCGCAAATGATCTCATCCTCATATCGGCCAATCGACAAAAGTACCGAAACTTGATGTGTAATCGTGAGTTATTTTTGGTTACTCAACCACCTTAGACTATATGGCCGTGGATGTTTCCTCATTTCCAAGTTTAGTTTCTCCACCAACGTTGTACTAGCAACATTAGTGAAACTTCCGCCATCGATGATTAAGGTGCACACCTTGTTCTTAACCTTACACCGGGTGTGGAACAAGTTTTCCCGTTGTTCATCTACGACGGATTGCTCTTGAGAAAGAAGAACACGTCTAGCCACAAGTAGCTCTCCTTCTACCGCGTATTCCTCATCGTCATCATAGATTGGTCCGGTCTCAGATTCCTCCTTATCATCCTCGGTCACGATCTCTCCACTATCCAGCATCAACATCGCACGTTGGTTTGGGCACTTATTCGCATAGTGTCCTTTGCCCCTACACTTAAAACATTCGATGTCACGATTCATTCCGCTTAGAAATCGGGCCATAGTTGCATCACCGGGCTCGTCTTTATCAGCTTTGAGCATGAGTTTTTCCATCTCCTTGAAGTAGTCCTCAACTCCCTTACTCCCCTGTGATAGCCTACGCAACCTTTGGTGTAGCTCGCGGTGGTAGTGGACTGGTACGAATCGCTTCCTCATGATTGACGACATTTCTTCCCATGTTTCCACGGGGTTTTCTCCATTGCGTCTCCTGTTTATCACCACTTGATCCCACCAGTCAATAGCATAATTATGAAACTCGGTAGCGGCTAACCTGACCTTCTTGTATTCGGAAAATTTTTGGCAATCAAAGACCAAGTCAATCTTCTTTTCCCACTCTAGGAAAGCATCGGGATCGTTTGTTCCGTAGAAGGGTGGAATGCGAAGCTTTACGCTGCCAAGATCATTGTCATTTCTTCTTCGGGCCAGGGTTTGTCCAGGCTGGTTATCTTCAGATAAGTCGTGAAACGGGTTGTTGAATTGCTCGGTTTGTTGATTCTGTTGATTCCGCCGGTTTTGCCTATGTCTAGACGGGACTCGCGGGTTTCTTTGAGCAACGCTATGGTCGGATCCATGACTTTCGGCCAAGTTGCCTTCTCGAACTACGCCTTGGTTGGTTCTGTCGTTTCTTTCTCGTCTATTTGGCGTCCTAACACTAAGAGTGGCTATTTGTCCTCTCATTTCGTTTAGCATCGCGGACATAGTATCCATCTTGCGATTCATTTCGGCATCTCTTCTTCTCCTTGACCGTAAAGTACCATCATCACTTCCATCGGACATTTTTTTCCTCGCAAAAGAAACAAACACGTTAGTAAAATAATCTATTAGTAAAATAATCCTCACAAGTCTTTCACTCAAGTGTTTCGAACAACTCTCACAATATCCTCACACACACACAAGAAGTTCTCCTCGGTTCTTAAGGAACTAAATCGAAACAAATCGATGGTAGTTTCAAAAACCAAATCGTCAAACTAAAGATAGATAGTGAAGAAATACGAACCAATATATATATATATATATATATATATATATATATATTTTTTTTTTTGAACTTGTCTTTTCTTTTCTGTTTTTTTTTTTTTTTAATTTACGATTTTTTAAAAAAAAATTGGTTTTGATACAGAAGATAGAAAGGAAAGAAAGAAGATAGAATATGAAGAGATAGAAAATGGTTTAGAAAATACCACTATTTCAAGAGCGTGGCTCTGATACAACTTGATACGATCTCCCAAAGGAACGCACACTCTTTTTGGTATTGAAACAAATGGATCGTTGGATAACGAGGGGGAAGTGAATGGCTGCGTCGAGAGTTATGAATGGCCCTCGGTAAACCAGATCCGAAGGCTAATGACCTAAGGAACGATGGAACTCTTCGGCTAACCACCTTGGAGTCGGCGAGAACACAAGGCTAACCACCTAGTGATCGGTTGTGATCAAAGAGCTAACCATCCAATGACCGGTTTGATTTCGTTGGCTAACCACCAAGAGATCGACAAGTTCACAAAAGAACAAGAGAGAAACTTCTTTAGAAATTTTTTTATAAAACTAAATGATTATTCTCAAAGAGGTTACATAGTTTATATAGGGAGATAATGAAGATAGAAAATACTAAAAACAATGCATGGAAAATAACAAAGTCTAATTAATTCATAAGACTAAGACCATTGAATCTTGACTAATAATAACTCAAGGTGTGAACACCCCCTTGGTCTTCCACGTCACTTTGAATCCAAAATTCCATGCAAATTATTCATGATATATTTCATGAAATTGGACCGTAAAGAGGAAACATAAGTGTTGCCTTGTTAAAACCTCTACTCGAAAAACCCATTGGGACAAAACCGAGTACAGGAAAAAGAGTACAACAGCTTATGCTTAACGTCCAACCTCAAGAAAATATCATAGCCGAAATTGAGGTAACGGCGTTGTGCATAAGCTGATCTTCTTCCTTGATCCGAACGTCATTAAGTAGCTCCTGAACAGCTCCGGCAAGCTTCCTTGTCTTGGACTGCGTAACGGAACCTTCGGGTATGCTCAAAGCTTCCTCGTCCAAAGCAGGCTCGTACATGATCGAATCACTGACTTTGGTACTATATTAGTTGTTCTACTAGTTCTGTTTATTCGTTCCTAGTTACACTTGGAATATATTAGGTACGTTAAATATTTTCTCATAGAGTAATTGCACTATATGTCTATGGATAACTGAATAATTAAATAACTAATAAAGAAAAATTTACTTTACACTGTTTAAAAAAGAAAAATATTATATTATCCTCCTCATAAGATTAATTACAAAAATGTAATTGATCACAAAACTCTTTTCTGACATTAGGATACCGACGATATTGTTCACCCGACAGCATATACACTGTTCATCAGTTTCCGACGACACTGTTCATCAGATATCCAACAGTGACCAAGCTCTAATTTGGATGGTTATCTATTTGAGTAACATGATAAATTATATTATATATCGATAAATTTATATAATATGTGTTAAAACCATTTTTATCGTGCTATATGATTTTTTGTAGTGTTAATATATTAAATAACGATCCAAACATTTATTTGTTGTGACAATGACCTATTGTTAAAATGATGTACCCAAAAATAACAAAAACATTCATTTACATACTATATCAAAATGTCACATAACAATGTTTATCGATGTCAACAAATATATAACATGTTACATGTTTAGTATCGTGTTAAATAACGTATTACACCATATAAAACATGAATATCAAGTTTAGTATGTAAATAAATATTTTTGTTATTTTTTGGTATATTATTTTAAAATAGATAAATATCACAACAAATAAATATTTGTATCGTTATTTAATATATTAACACTACACAAAATCATGTAATACGATAAAAATGGTTTACATACTATATCAAAAAGTCATGTAACAATGTTATCAATGTAAACAAATATATAACATGTTACATATTTGGTATCGTGTTAAATAATGTATTACACTATATAAAACATGAATATCAAGTTTAGTATGTAAATGAATGTTTTGTTATTTTTTTGTATATCATTTTAACAATAGGTAATTGTCACAACAAATAAATATTTATATTAACACTACACAAAATCATATAGCACGATAAAAATAGTTTTAGCACATATTATATAAAAATATCGATACATAATATAATTTATCATGTTAATCAAATAGATAACCATCTAAATTTATGTTTATTCATTGTTGGATATATGATGAACAGTGTTATTGGAAAATGATGAACAGCATTTGCGGGTGTCGGATGAACAATATTGTCGGTATTCTAACGTCAGAAAATAGTTTTGTGATCAATGACATTTTTTGTAATTTATCTAAATGAAAAAGATCATTATGGTATAGATTTTTTTCTCTTTTGTTAGTTTCTTAATTTTTAAACCAGCAATATTAAAAACTTAATAAAATAATCTTTTAGTATATTCATTAAATTGAACACTTTATTTTATTTGGCAAAGACTTTTAGATTAATATACTTTGTCTGTAGGTGGGTGTTGGGGATAAAATAATCCCCTTTGAGTTGAGCGAATCACCTGATGCCACGTATCACACGGCTTTGTGGGATCCTTAATTTCTTTGGTGGAGTATATCCTTCAATAAAAGCCCTAGAGAAGTTTGGACCTGAGTAGAGAAGTTTGGACCAGAGTCTACTATGGCCCAAACTGGCAGGTAAGGAGGACCAGGCCCATGTTACACCCCGGGTAGAGTATCCCTCCACCCGGAGTAACTGGGATCCGGAACTAAGCCTTCAGGAGAAGCTCTAAGCATCAGCACCGGAAGACGAAGCACGGAGCCCGAGTTCTCGTATCAAGAACTCGGGCTAGGTATAAAATATCTGTTTAAGAGCGCCTAGTTCAAATTCTTTCGTGTCTTAATGTTTGAACCCTTAGTCAAAGGGTAAAAATACTTTCACCTTATGCGTGTTAGGGTAAAAGCAGGTGGTCCATACTTGGAGAACGATTAAAGCACAAAGGAACTGATTCTGAGGGAGCACTTCGGTGCCCTATCCGCCGTGTCAGACGCTGTGAAGAAGTACGAGGGGTCAGGTGCAGCGTAACAGAGCCGTATGGACGGTCAAGTGGCATGAGAAGACAAAGAAAGTAGGTGAAAAGCACTCGAGTGCATCGTACCAAGTCAGACCCGAAAGTCCAAACCCGATCCACCTAAGGACACGGAGCCCGGTATCCGAACCCGGGCAGGTAACAGTCTATAAATACTACTCTACCTCCTTCATAAAAAGGATTCGAACTTTTGGACAAACTATACTTACACAACGACCCTTTCTCTCGAGACTAAAGCACATTCCCTTGAGTTTTAGTCTCTTTCTGGTTGTTTAAGATCACTTTCCCGGATCTTTTCCCGGATCTCTCTTTTTCTACGGCCATTTTTCAGCCGGAACTACTCAAATACTCTGGTTTTCTTCCTCTGGCTCACCACTAAATTTCTTTTACCAACTCACATATACTTCACGGACCATCTTTCGTTCGGTCCGGAGTCACTAATTTTTTTTCTTTCCTTTTTCCGGCTATCCTTTCTCTTGCTCTCCACGACTCCCCGTGGTTTTCTCTTCTTCTCTCATTTGCCATATTTTCTAACTTGAGCGTTGGAGAGCCGTCATAAATTAACCCCCAATCGTGTTTTCCGAAGGCCTTCACATGTTTGTTGATTGCGCAGGAGCGGATCTTCCACTAATTATTTAAGAGGACTAAAAATCCCCGAAACAGTGGGTATAAAGTTTTTTTAACAATCCCACTCCCCTCAAAATTCGTCTTCTCTCCCACTAATACATTCCTCTATGTCCCTCCCTCATTTGCTTTTCTCTCTAATGTTTTTTTTCCCTTTTTTCTTTTTTTTAATATACTTTTATTTCAGCTTCCCTCTAAAGGGACATCATTTCGAATACATTAAGTAAAACTGAAAATAAAAGTGAAAAGAACAAATAATACAATACTAATCGAAACTCACATGAAGTGGACATTTGAGATAATTCTAGATACTATGAAACCTTTAGGGATAATTGAGAAACCACCGTTGAATTAACCAATACCAAGTATAAATGTAGCTCTTATTTACAATTTGAAAATGAGATGGATGACTATTAACCTTATGAAAAGCCTCTCAATCTAACCCCGACAACTTTGCTCTAATAAGGAGTTGTATTTCCTTAATCACCGCGGTAGCCGGTTTTAAAATCATTGAATGAAGCCACAAATTCCTTTCTTTCCATATGAAATAAGACACCGCTTAAAAGATCAACTTAACAATCAATTTCAGCTTCCCATTTGATGAACATCAACGAACCCAAGTGACTATATCGATGAAGGATAAAGGGGGTGAAAAAGCCTGCGATGTAAAGAAAGAAGAACATACCTCAAAGGAATAAGTACAGTCAAAGAAAAGATGGGAGCGACATTCTAAAAATGATCCGCACAAGAGGAAATTTGACGTGACGTTTCAACCCCATCTCTGTAATCGATCACGTGTAGAAAGCCTATCACGAACAATAATCTAACTCATAAAAGCATGCTTTGGAATTCTACATTTGAACCAAACACTCTTGTACCATTCCACTTGTTTCCCCTGAGGATGGAAAGACATATACTTTCTTGAAGTAGAAAAGAATCCCGGAGGCTCACTTATTGAATTCCGCCATAAGAACTCATCTCGGTCTGAAGCATTAGGATTTGGTGTGCTCGAAGGTAAACATGCACGTAGCAGAACCACAATTGGATGTCTTCATCTCGGAATTAGCCAAATTCCATATGCAAAAGTCTGTGAATTATCGTCATTGAAGGAATTCCGGCTATTTTTGGACCATTTGCACCCGTGAGATCTATTAATGGCCCAAGGTTAGTCAAATTATCATGCCAAAAGAGGGATGATGTGCCTGATTGAATCTAACAAAAGAGATAAGGACGAGTTAGTGATCTCAACTTCATCAAACGACGCAAAACCCAACTTCCTGAGAAACAAAAATCCATTGACCAAAATAACGTCCCTTTGATAATTATCTTTTCTATCCAGGCTACCCATAAAGATCTCTTACCAACAAACAGAAGCCAAATCAATTTCAAACCAAAAACTTGATTTGTATGTTGTAGCTTCCTTAGACCCAAACCACCACTTTGCTTCGACGTACAAACTGAATCCCAAGCACTTTTAGCATCTGGAGCTGAGTTTAGAGCACCGTTTCATAAGAAAGCACTGCAAATCTTTTCAAGAGTTTCTAGACAGCTTTTTGGAAGAGGAAAAAAACCGCCACCCAAAAATTTATGATACTGAACAAGACCGATTGGATCAGTTGAAGCTGCCCTGAAAAAGAAAGGTGTCTAACCATCCAGGAAGAAATCCGATCATGCATCTTATCTGTTAATGGCTGGTAATCTTGTGGGCCCAACTTGTGAGGCATCAAAGGCAGACCTAGATATTTACCGGAAGAGAACCTTGTGTAAGGCCATGTCTATCCGCAAGCTCTCTCGCTTGAACAAGATTATTCCCATCTACAAATAGACAAGATTTCCTGAGATTTAAAGCTAATCCTGACACGCTTTGAAAAGACCGCATGATAGTAAGAATCTCTTCCAAAAAGTTCTCAAAAAGATGAGCACATCATCCGCAAAACTCAGGTGAGTAATTAAGGGATCCAATCACAAAGGGTGAGGCATAAATAAATTTAACGAGATACCCACATCCAAATTATTCGAGCGGATATCCATTGCTAGAATAAAAAAGGATGAGGAGATTGAATCACCTTATCTCAAACCCTTCTTCCCCACAAAGAAGCCAACCAATTCACCATTAAGAGAAACAAAGTAATGAGGAGTAGTAATGCTTACCTGAATCCATGAAATTTGCCGGTAAATGAAAAGCTTCTAGAATATTAAGGATAAAATACCAGTCGACATTGTCATATGCTTTAGTAATGTCTATTTGAAGACATCGTCTAGTTGAAGGCCTCGATTTATGGAAATTTGCCACCAATTTAGATGCTAGAAGGACGTTCTCACACAATAACCTTCCTTGTACAAAGCCTACTTGATTCCGTTGGACTGCTTCTGATGTAATACACTTAAACCGACTTGCAATAATCCTAAAAATAACCTTATAAACAGTGTTACACAATGAGATAAGTCGAAAATCTGATAACTTTGCTGCCCCCGATACTTTTGGAATTAGAGAAATAACCGTAGTGTTAACTTATCTCAGCATCTTAGAAGATGTAAAGAAGCTCTTCACCTCATAAATCAAATTCGGCCCCACTAGGTTACAGCTAGAAGTGAAAAACTCAACGGTAAATCCGTTCGGGCCTAGTGCTTTATTGCGAGGCAAAGAAAAAACCATAGACCTGATCTCCTCTTCAGTGGGAATAGCTGAAAGAGAAGAAGGGCAACGAAAAGGATGAATACCTTGAATCTGACTAATTGAGAGCGACTGAATAGAAGTGTTTGACGTTCCCAACAGGTCTGAGTAGAACCGAACAACCATGCTCTTTAGTTGCATTGGATCTTAAACCTTGTTATTTGAATCATCCCGAAGAAAATGAATTACATTCTTTGATAAGTATGCTTTAACCGAGCGATGAAAAAAATCCAATTTTCGCATCCCCTTCTGCTAACCAGCGGTTCTTGATTTTTGACTAAAGAATTTTTCCTCAGCTGCAGATAGAAAAAGCCAAGAATCTCTTGCTGTATGTTCTTGTTCAAATAGAGCAGGAGAAGGATGTGACAATACTTCCTTTTGAATTACTTCGAGCTTCTCAAATGCATCTTTAGGTTTTGACTCGATATTGCTGAAACTATTCTGATTTATAGTTTTACAAGTGTGCTTGACTGCTCTCAAACATTGGTATAAAGATAACATGAGACTCGAAAGCAACACCGGAGCTTGCTAAGCCTCTTGCAACAATCTCTGATAATCTGGATGAGAAGTGAAAAAGACAAAAAAATTGAAACGAGTTTTCCTTCGAGTATTTGAGTTTGAGAGAGATACCAGACTTAAAGAATGATCAGAACATCCTGGTGCATCAAACAAAAAATTATGAAAAGGATAACTATCTTGCCACATCTCATTGATAAGCATTCTATCCACCTTTATAGCTTTAGGATTTGAGGCACACTTATTGCTCCAAGTGTAAAAATAGCCTCTAAACGAGAGATCAAACAGCCTAGAAGCAGATAGGAAACCTTGGAAAAGTGACATTCCTTGCAGTAAAACTGATCCTGGCCTTAAAGAGAAAGCTTCGAAAGTTGAGAAAACTTGATTAAAATCTCCCATAACTACCCAAGGAGTGTCCTTCAACAAGGGAGAAGCGGCTAATTCTTGCAAGAAAATCCATAGAGAGCACCTTTGTAACACTCTATTTTTGCATAAATGAAAGCCATTGAGAAAGACTGATTTGTAGTTGGATTGAGAACACCACAAAGTAGTAACTGCTCCGTTTTCAGATAAATAACCACTGACAGAAAGTGATTCCAAACTACGATGATTCTCCCGTAATCTGCTTAAACTGAATTATTTGAATCATATCTCCAGCCCGGAAAGGTTCGGGCGATAATATCTACGAAGTTTGATTGCTTCACATGAGTTTCCAAAAGTCCGCCAAAAATAGGACCGTTGATAGTGATCCACCTTTTAACTGCTAACTGTTTTGCAGTGCCGTTTAGACCCCTTACGTTCCAACAAAAGCTCTTCATAAGAAGACAAAATAGGGGTTGAGCTATGCTCTTAAACTTTTAAAAAAGCAGCAGATCGCGGCTGCGACTACCCACTGGAAACAAGAACATGATCGCTGGAAGGAGGCTTGGAAGACTGGCCTAAGGAGGAAGAGGCACCAGGCTCAGTACTAGAAAGCAGAAAGAGCTTATCTTCATCCTGATGAGGACATCGAAACCAGCTCAACCGAATCTGAGGAAGAGATCATCAACATACCCACTATGAAGCAAACTCCAAGAACAAGATCAGGCACGAAAAAACTGAGAGAGGAGTTCAATACGTCGGTAGAGAATCTCATCACACTCATAGAGCATGAAGAACTTCAAGAAGATGAGATTATCAAGGAAATACAAGAAGATGCTCAAGAGCAACTCAAGATTACAACTCTGCTCACGCCTGTTCTTCAAGGAATTAAGGAAACCGCTTTGTTCACCATTTCAAGAGTAGATCAAGCCATATAAAATCAGTCCACAAACTCTCAAGGTATGTATTTGAATTTGTTGAATAATTAACGAGTTTCTTTTGTTATTTTGTAGAAATAAGCCCGTTAGAATTGATTTGAGTCTTTTATTTTAAATCTTTTTCGAGTTTGTTGTTTTTGAAAGTTTAATCCTTTTATTATGTATTAATTTCGACCCTAGAAGGTCCCCTGCTCCTGGACTATATATAAAGTTGTTTCTCAGCTTGTAAAACCCTAAGTTTTTGCTAATGAAATAAACGAGAGTTTTATTTTACTTCTGAGAAAGAAGCAGCCGCCTCTATGTTCTTGTGTGCGATTCCTTCAAGACTGAGTTCTCAGACTTATCACAGATCCTTCATCATCTGTGTGGCATCTATCGATCCACCATACTATCCATTCCACTCACTTGATTCTTCAAAGAGAGCCCGTCGGCCAGTTGAAGAGTCACCATCAAATCCACTTCATTTCATCAACCATTCACTCGGATCTCTAGGGAGTGCCATTCGGCCAGCTATAGATTCACCATCAACCATCTCATTTTCGAATCCATCACTTGGTTCCTATATCATATGGTATCATATCTGAAATGCTCCTAATCAGGTTTATCTATCCCTTTTGTTTTTGCTTCAGTCATTTCGTTTGTTATTTCTTTCTGTCGATATGCAACTTAAAAGAAAACCCCATAAAAATCGATCTAAGTTATGTGTTTGCGTGTGTATGTTCATTTCGAAAACCCAGAAAGTATCATCTGCTGTTGATTCTCGTTGCTACAGTAGATCTGATTGTAGATTGTTGTCCTTTCGACTTCTCTACAATAGATCTGTTTCGATTTCATTTGTTTCTATTTTTGTCCTTTCGACTTACTTGCACTTGATCTGTTATTTGTGAGAGACAGGAAACATGAATATGGGAGATCAAGGAGATCCAAACGTTGCCCAGAAGCTTGTTGATATCAAGCTCAACTTCAGACCCTTGGAAACCGTATGACACAGCTTGAACAACCTCCACCAGCACGCAGAGATCCCATTAGGAATGGGAATGCTGAGAGAGTAAATCAAGAAGAAGATGATCTGTCTGACTTGAATGGAGATCCACCAGATCATAATCATGAACCGAGACCCAGGAGGCAACATAACTGAGACAGAGGAAGAGAAGAAGATGTGCGACAAGGAAACAGAGACGTGAGGCTCACGGCACCAACCTTTGCGGGAGCGGTTAATCCAGATGCCTACCTTGATTGGGAAAGGCGTATGGAATATATCTTTGAGTACTACAACTACTCAGATCAGAGAAAAGTGTCTTTAGCTACTGCTAAACTCACTGAAAGTGCCTTAGCTTGGTGGGACAGAGACGTTTCTAAAAGAATGAGGCATATACATGGTCAGATCAGTACATGGGAAGACATAAGGTTCCAACTAAGGAAAAGATATGTTCCTGCCTATTACTACAGAGACTTGCATAAGAAGTTTCAGAAACTTACTCAAAGGTTTAAATCTGTTGAGGAATACTTTAACGAATTTGAAATGCTTAGGAATAGATTGGAGACTGAAGATTCTGAGGAAACTTTGATGGCATAGTTCATAGACGCTCTGCAAGATCGAATTGCTCGGAAAGTGGAGAGATAAACTTATCATGATTTGGACGAGTTGCTGCACCTTGCGGTTCAGGCCGAGCAGCACATCAAAAGAAAGACTCTCTCAGCAAGCTGTAGTAAGTCTACTTGGAAGCAGCCACCTCAGAAAGTTCTAGACAAGGGAAAATCTATTGAAACATAATCAAGATTCCAGAAATTCCTACCTGAGATGTCTAAGAACACCAAACCAGAGCAAAGTAAGTCTCAAATTCAGAGATCTCGTGATATAACTTGTTTTAAATATCAGAGAAAATGCCACTATGCAAGAGAGTGTCCAAACCAGAGAGTAATGATTCTCAAATTGACTGGAGAATATGAATCTCAAAATGAAGAGGCTTATGAGCCAAAAGAGTCCGAGGAAGAGGATTATCCTGATAAATGAGAGCTTATAGTTACAAGGAGAGCCCTCAGCGTACTTTTTGAACTAGAAACTATTTAAAGAGAAAATATTTTCCATTCTCGGTGCACAGTAAGCTCTAAGGTATGTAGTTTGCTCATACATGGTAGTTCTTGTACTTACATAGCCAGCAAGTATTTGGTTGATAATCTAGGTCTTCATAAGACAAAGCATCCTCGACCATATAGGCTTAAGTGGCTAAATGATGAAACTGAGCTCAAGATCGCCGAACAAGTCACAATACCATTTAGCATAGGCAAATATGCAGATCAAGTCGTGTGTGATGTGGTCCCTATGCAAGCTAAGGATCTAATTCTAGGTCGCCCATGGCAGTTTGACAAGGAGATATTACACAATGGCCGCACCAATCACTACACCTTTATGCACGACCACAAAAAGCATAGCTTAGCACCATTGCCTCCACAAGAAGTGCATGAAATGCAAAAGTCTATGTCCAAAGGAAACAAGCTAAGTAAAACTAATCTCTATGTAACACATTCTACTGTTTTAAAGTCTCTTGAATCACAAGAACATGTGCTACTAATGATCTTCAAGGAAGATTTGTTTTCATGACAAGAAGCACAAGAATTACCAGCTGCCGTTCTAGAGCTTCTTGACAAATTCACTGATGTCTTTCCCGAAGAGATACCACCAGGATTGCCACCCATAAGAGGAATCGAACATCAGATTGATCTTGTCCCTGGAGCACTTTTACCAAATCAAGCTGCTTATAGAGTGAATCCGGAGGAAGTAAAGGAGCTGGAAAAACAAGTATAAGACTTGATGTCTAAGGGATATAATCCGAAAAAGTCTAAGCCTGTGTGTTGTTTCTGTTCTTCTAGTGCCTAAGAAGGATGGATCATGGAGAATGTGTGTTGATTGCAGAGCCATCAACAATAACACTATCAAGTATAGACATCAAATTCCAAGGCTAGATGAGCTCAATGGATCCACAATATTTTCAAAGATCGATCTGAAAAATGGGTATCATCAAGTGAGAATGAAGGAAGGAGATGAATGGAAAACAACGTTTAAAACTAAGCAAGGATTGTATGAGTGGCTGGTCATGCCATTTGGACTCACAAACGTGCCAAATACATTCATGAGACTCATGAACCATGTCTTAAGGGCACACATCTGTAAGTTTGTGGTAGTATACTTCGATAATATCTTGATTTATACACTACAAGAAAACAACTAATGAGTGACTACTTTTTGTGACTGTTGTTTTTTGTCGCAAAATTTTACGACTGTTTTGGGACCACTTTGCAACTAATGAATGACTACCGAAGATAGAGAAGCAAATCAGTTGCATATTTACGACCGAATTGTTCAGTTGTTTAGTAGTCCTAAATTAGCGACTGAATGGAGACTATTATTCGACTGTTTAAGTATAGTCGCAAAAGAGTCGCAAAGTGAGACTCTTTTGCGACTCTATTTTTAGTCAGTAAATATAGTCGCAAATCAGTAGCAAAATTGTGACTATTTTGCTACCGTTTACCAACTCATCCGTATGATTTTTGAAAATTCAACAAAGATAGTTGTAAAAAGATTAGTTTTAAGTATGTAGACTGATTTGAACAACTTTTAACACTAAATTTATTATATAATAGTGAAATCTTTGAACTTTCAATTTGGTGAACTATTTTTGCATTTTACATAACATGTTTTTAGATATATTACATAAGTTTTCAATCTAATGTTTGTTCAAGATGAATTTTTTCAAAATTGTGTTTAATTTGTATTAGTTTAGTCTATATACTGAAATATATACTTAAGAAATAGAACAAAGATTGATTGGAAAGGCATATGTATAAGTTTTTTTTGCTCGAAATGGTTAGGGTTTAGGGTATAGATTTGTGACTCACAAAATAATGTCACAAAATAGTTACATTTTGTGACTACTTTGCTACTGTTATGAGAAAACGTAGTAGCAAAATAGTCCCAAAATTGTGACTAATTTGTGACTAATTCGCGACGGTATTTTGAAAGTATGACTGCTTTGCCTCTGATTACCAACTCATCCGTATGATTTTATAAAATTCAACAAAATATAATGGTAAATATATTAGTTTTAAGTATCTACATAGATTTTAATTACTTGTTATACTTTCAATTTGATGAACTAATCTTTGTATCATCCATAACATGGCTTGAGATAAACTACATGTGTTTGCAATCTTATGTTTGTTAAAGTTTATTTTTTTCAAAATTTACTTAATTAGTAGTAGTTAACATTATATACTGAAACATATATTTAAGACTTTGGATTTGATGAAACAGCTTTGCATCTTACAAAACATCTTAACATATATTACATATGTTTTCTATAGTAAAGTTTGTTTAAGTTTTTTTTTTTTCAAAATTTAGTTAATTAGTACTAGTTTAGTGTTTTATGGGGTTAATCATGTGCACTACTTATATGGTTCTAAATTGTTAGGGTTTAGGGTATAGCTTTGTGACTCAAAAATAATGTCACAAAAATGTCACTAATTTGTGACTACTTTGCTACTATCGTCCAAATTTGCGACTAATTTGCTACTAACTTAATTTGAACTATTTTGCTAAGTTAGAAAAAAAACTATTTTGCTAAAAAAATTTTAAAATTTTTGAGCTGAAATTTTGGGTGGTGTTTTATCCCCAAATTAACTTGAGACCAATTTGGGACTCTTATCATAAGATAAGAATACTCTAACTAAACCAAACCCATCAAAAAGCGATTCTCTCCTAAACTCTAACCCTACTGCCGCTCATCATTTTTTTCTCCGATCTTCCTTTGCGCTTCTTTTTTCTCTTTATCGGTTATCGGATCTCGGGTTTCTAGGGTCCAATCCGGTGTTGAGTTTTAGATCCGATTCGCTTTGGGTTCGATGTCGGTGCTTCTCCTCTGACGTGGGTACGGATTTGGGTCCTGTCTCTCTCTGTCGCTCTGTTCACGGACTCGGGTGTTGAGTTTTCTCATCTTTTCTCTCTCTCTCTCTATCATCTGTTCACGGACTCGGGTGTAGCTTCGTCTGCTTTGAGAGTTCTTTGAAGAATCTAGGGTTTCTCGATCGAATTTTGGTTTCTGGGATTTTTTTTTAATTTGGGTTTTGTGAATTTGAAGAATTTGCGTTCTCTGGTGTGAAGATTTGGTCGAACTTGGTTACCTTGTTGGTGGCTGAGAAAATCAGTCTCCGTTTATCTTTTTTCTTACCCATTTGTGTTCGTCGATTCTCGCTCTGTTACAGACGCTGATCATATTTTCATCGGTCCCATTCGCCGTGAAGTTGCATGTAAGGTCGATTCAGCTTTGGAAGGACTCTTTCCTGATTCGGACAGGTACCTGAGATTTTCCCCTTTTTTAGCATTTCAATTTCGAAGTTATTGGTTTGAATTTTACTGTTGAGCTTAATCGAGTCTTGTGAATGTGGCTTGAATTGTTGGGTATTGAAAGTCTGTTTGATTTATGGTAAAAACTGAGCTGCTGGAATTGAAAAATTTGGGTAAAGTTGAAGCTAAAATGTTAAATGAGTGCTACTCTTTATCCCCAATCTTTGGAGTTCGTTCACTAGTTACTAGCTGAAATCCAAATTTCTTTTAAAGCTCAGTTATCGTCTATATCATTTGAAACTCAATTCGTTCACTAATTACTAGCTGAAATCCAAAGGTCGGGGAAGAAGGTTAGGAAACCTTTCTTTCTGTGCAAAATAGAAAATGCCATCTTTGTTTTTTTCCCTTTGTTGAATCTGAGTACCTTACGGAATTGATGATTCCTTTTTCTTGGCCTAATTTTGTGTTATATCTATACTTTGGTGATTGAAAAGAACATGAAAGAGATGGAATTTTTCACTGAGTATGGTGATGCCAACCATTATCAGATTCTTGAAGTCATTGGAAAAGGAAGCTACAGAGTTGTTTTTGCAGCGGATAGAAAGTCGCCATAAAGAAGATTAATGATGTATTTGAACATATCTATGATGCTCTTCATATCCTTCGTGAGGTCAAGCTTTTTCAGCGTTTAGAATACCATCCATAGCTGCTCAAGGATTATATGAACGGATCTGAAGGCTCAAGTTTCTTATATCCTAGGTTTTTACTTCTTTCTCTTTTGGACCTTAGTCTATGTCTTCCTTTGGTAGCTCAATATATGTGAGACATCACTCTCTTTATTCATTGTTATGGATCTTATATTTCATGTTTCTTTTGCTTTAATATTTTTTAACGTTTTAATTTCAGCTTTTTAATCATTTTAATTTCAGCGTTTTAAATTTAAATATATATATATATATATATATATATATATATATATATATATATATATTAATTAAGATAGTTGCAAAGAAGTTGCTAATACGTGACAGTTTTGTAACTAAATTCACGTCGTCACAATTTAGTCTTTAATATACGACTACTAAATGTTGTCACAAAGTAGTCGCTTATGTACGACTAAGTTTAGTAGTCACAAAATAGTCCGAATAAGTGACTACTTTGCGACTATTGTATTTTGCGACCAAAAATTTGCGACTACTTATTTTAGTCTCTAAATAGTTGCAAATTGCGATTTTGCGACCATTTTGTGACCTTTTTGGGAGTCACTCATCTCCTGTTTTCTTGTAATGATAGTTCAAACCTTGCAGATCACTTACATCATCTTGAGCAGGTTCTTGAAACACTTAAGGCTAGAGATGTCAGACGGGCCAGCCCGCGTCCAAGTAGCCCAACCCACGGCGGACACAATTTTTTTTGAACCGCCGGGCTGACCCGTCGCTGGTTGCGGTTTTTCAATACATGTTCAGTCCCGCACCGCATGGTCTAACGGATTAGCGGGCCAACCCGCGGATCAACAAAACAAACAATCAACAATCCTGCCAAAGCTTATAAACAGATGAGACAGTTAGAAATAACACAAGCGTACCTTACAATATTCTTCTCTTCTTCCAGAATTACTCAGCCTCTGCGGTTTTTCAATCCTGCCAAAGCTCTTCAATCAGCACACAAAAACCATATTCTCTCACCATATCAACACACCAAAGCTTTCTTTACTCATAATGGTTTATAAAATACAAGAATTTATGAGAAATGAAGCACCTTGATGTAACCCTTTTCGATGAGCAACTGAGCAACTCCAAGATGATAAGGAAACAAAAGACCAGCAACAGAAAAGCTAAACCCAGGACTTGTAATGGTCCTCCTCTCTTTCTTCGCCTCTACATCTTTAATCTTTTGTGGAGTATCTCATGACTATTCATAGAAAAGAAAGTTGAAATTTTAAAGAGAATTAGTAAAATAGAAGTTGGTGTGGTGTTGTGTTGTTGCATGGAAAGATTCGTCTACTGTTCCAGCAACAAGGAGAAATGTTACACCATCGTTCACAGACAAAAAAATAGAAGAAACATAGTAAACGACTCTTGAATCTCAAACATATAAAAGTATTTCATTGAAATTAAAATTAAAATTAAAAGTCTAAACATAAATCCGAGAAGCAACAAAATAAATTAAACTGAGAAAGCAGCAAAAGTTTATAGAAAGCATAAGAGTTAGAACACACCTGTGCTACATAGTAAGCAAACAACCTGTGCAGAAGAAAGATAGAGATCTTGTCAACTGGAAATAAAACATAAAATAATAAATATGATTACAAAGGAATATCATGCCTCTATTTCTGATCTACGCTTGTATTGTTCTGCTTTCAAGACATGATTACAAAAGTCAGCATATGTATCTTGATAAAAATAGGAATTGCTAAGCAAAGGCAGTTTCCTGAAATCTATAACTTGAAATAAAGAAATTTACCTTCGTCTCATTATGACAGTGATGACAAATTGGCAACCAAAGATCTCATTAAAGCAAGGAACACTAACTTCGTCTTTAGGAACACTAAGATCCATGATTCGATACACAAATCCAGAAAATGGGAAAAGTTTTTAATAACTATGATATAACCATCTAAAACCCACAATTTTTATACGAATTCTGAACAGGAACTAGGAAAATTTTACTCTGCGCAAAGGTCTCATCGAAAACGGAAACAAGCAAAGAGAGAGAGTAAAAAGAACATGTATGGCAAAATTAACTTACCAAGAACATTCGCGTTGTCTTAATAGATTCGAAAACACATGAGAATCAACCCAATGGAAGAAATTTCTTCGAAATCTCCTTCTGAATCGCACGAGTTGAGACCCATACAAAAAAATTGTTCTTCTTTTGCGGGTCAGACCGCAAACCCGTGATCCATGACGGGTTGACCCGCCGAGACCCATCAACCGCTACGGGTCAGACCGCAAGACCCGCACATTAGATGGACATGTGAAACTTTGTCCAGGCCCGCCCCGCCACTGATCAACTTGGGCCTGGCCCACAGGTTGAAGCCCGTTTTGGCATCTCTACTTAAGGCTGAGAATCTCTATGCAAATCTTAATAAATGTACCTTCTGCACTGATCAAGTTTTGTTTTTAGGATTTGTTGTAAGTTCACATGGGTTGAAGGTCGACGAAGAAAAGATAAAGGCAATACAAGACTGGCCAACCCCATCTACCATTGGACATGTGAGGAGTTTCAATGGTCTAGCTAGTTTCTACAGAAGATTCGTGAAGGATTTTAGTACCATTGCTGCACCACTGACCTCGGTGATCAAAAAGAATGTGGAATTAAAATGGGGTCAAGCTCAGGAAGACGCATTCAACAAGCTCAAAGATAGCCTCACACATGCGACTATTTTAGTACTCCCTAACTTTGATAAAACATTTGAGATTGAATGTGATGCTTCTGGTACAGGTATAGGAGCTGTCCTGACTCAAGGAGGAAAACCAGTGGCATATTTTAGTGAGAAACTCAGTGGAGCTTCCCTTAACTACCCTACTTACGATAAGGAACTTTACGCATTGGTAAGATCTCAGAAACTTGGCAACATTTCTATTGTCAAGAGAGTTTGTTATTCATACAGATCATGAGACACTCAAGCATCTAAGATGACAGACCACTCTTAAGAAGAGACATGTGAAGTGGCTTGAGTTCGTGTAAATTTTTCCTGATGTGATCAAATACAAAAAGGGTAAAGAAAATATTGTAGCTGATGCACTATCCAGGAGACACGCTCCAATTAGTACAATGAAGGCTAAAATCATGGGGTTTGAACATATCAAGGAGTTGTATGCTACCGACCCATATTTTTAAGAAACATTCAAGGAAACCAACAAAACCGCCTATGGAGAATTCTATCAGCAAAATGAATTCTTATTCAAGGATAAGAGACTTTTCATTCCACAAGGGTCTATGAGAGAGCTGATAATCGGAGAAGCACATGGAGGAGGGCTCATGGGACATTTTGGCCGAGACAAAACTTTGAGTGTTCTTATGAAAAAATTCTTTTGGCCACACATGAAAAGAGATGTGGAGAGGTTATGTGCCAAGTGCATCACTTGCTTAAAAAAAAAATCTAGGTCACATCCACATGATTTATATATGCCTTTGCCTATTCCTAACATTCCTTTGGTAGACATCTCTATGGATTTTGTTTTAGGTCTGCCAAAGATCAACCACAAGGATTCTATCTTTGTTGTAGACAGGTTCTCCAAGATGACTCATTTCATACCGTGTAACAAGATTAATGACACTACTCAAACTGCTAATCTCTTTTTCAAAGAAGTAGTGCGTCTACATGGAGTGCAAAGGACCATAGTTTCATATCGAGATACCAAGTTTCTAAGCCATTTCTGGAAAAATTTATGGAGAAAGTTGGGAACTAAACTGCTCTTCTCAACCACTTGTCACCCCCAGACTGATGGCCAAACAGAGATAGTAATCCGGACTCTTTCAACATTGTTGAGAGCCACAGTGGGTAAAAATTTAAAGAATTGGTTATCTTGCTTGCCTTATATTGAATTTGCTTATAATCATGCTAAGCATTCTGCTTCTAAACTCTTTCCTTTTGAAATTGTTTATGGATTTAATCCTACTACTCCATTAGATCTTTCACCTCTGCCCCCAAGCTGTTTATTGTGGTGAAGGTGAAAACTGAGCAGATTTTGTGAAGAAGCTTCATCAAAAGGTCAGGGAAAATCTCGAAAAGAAAACTGAGAAGTAAAAGCAACAAGCTGACAAGCACCGTAAGGAGATGGCCTTTGAACCTTGAGATTGGGTTTGGTTACACATGAGACATGAAAGATTCCCAAAACAGAGGAAATCAAAGTTTGCACCAAGAGGAGATGGTCCCTTTCGAGTGGTGGAAAAGATCAATGATAATGCTTACAAAATTGAACTACCAGGTGAGATGGACATCTCTTCTGCTTTCAATGTTATTGATTTATATCCTTTCAATGCAGATGTACATGTTCTGAGGTCAGAACCCTTTCAAGAGGGAGGAGATGATGAGGACATCGAAACTAGCTCAACCGAATCTGAGGAAGAGATCATCAACATACCCACTATGAAGCAAACTCCAAGAACAAGATCAGGCACGAAAAAATTGAGAGAGGAGTTCAACACGTCGGTAGAGAATCTCATCACACTCATAGAGCATGAAGAATTTCAAGAAAATGAGTTTATCAAGGAAATACAAGAAGATGCTCAAGAGCAACTCAAGATTACAACTCTGCTCACGCATGTTCTTCCAGGAATTAAGGAAACCGCTTTGTTCACCATTTCAAGAGCAGATCAAGCCATCTAAAATCAGTCCACAAACTCTCAAGGTATGTATTTTAATTTGTTTGAATAATTAACGAGTTTCTTTTGCTATTTTGCAGAAATAAGACCGTTAGAATTTATTTGATTCTTTTATTTTAAGTCCTTTTCGAGTCTGTTGTTTTTGCAAGTTTAATCCTTTTATTATGTATTAATTTCGACCCTAGAAGGTCCCTTGCTGCTGGACTATATATAAAGTCCCTTCTCAGCTTGTAAAACCCTAAGTTTTTGCTAATAAAATAAACGAGAGTTTTATTTAACTTCTGAAAAAGAAGCAGCTGCCTCTATCTTTTTGTGTGCGATTCCTTGAAGACTGAGTGCTCAGACTTATCGCATATCCTTCATCATCTGTATGGCGTCTATCGATCCAATACTATCCATTCCAATCATTCAATTCTTCAAAGAGATCCCGTTGGCCAGTTGAAGAGTCACCATCAAATCCACTTCATTTCATCAACCATTCACTCGGATCTCTAGTGAGCGCACTTCGGCCAACTATAGATTCACCACCAACCATCTCATTTTCGGATCCATCACTAGGTTCCTATATCACATTCCCAAACTGAGGAGTTATAGATTTCGGAGATGAACTTCTTGAAGAGCCTTCCTTAGAAAAAACCAGAGGTTTGGATCTTTTAACAGCACGCAACCAGCCTCCAGGAGTACTGGTTTCACTAGCCAAAACGGGCTTGAAGGAAGGCTTTTGGACCGATTAAGAGCAGAACCTGATTTGAGAGGAGGTGGAGACAACACCACTACTCTAGAGTTCAAGTCTTGAGAAGCTACTTTGACCAGTGAGAAAACTTTAGAAGAAGTCACCTCAGCCTTTGATCCCAAGGATTGTAACCGGACAACGAAGACCCAAATGACCAAAGTCGCCGCAAAGGCTACATTTCGGAGGAAGCCGCGGATACTCAACAAAAACCAACACTGGATTTCCAAGCTTATCAGTAACTCGAATTGATGATGGCTTCTTCTTAGCTAACTCAACCACCACTTTCATTTTGGTCACACCATTAGAATAGGGGTTTATCTTAGAAAACTCAAAGTGAACCGGAATACCAATACTCGAGGCAATGGTACTAAATTCAACTTGAGACCATAATTCACGGGGAATGTTCTTAACAAGAACCCAAACTGGCGCGATAGACTGACACTTGGAGACCAAAGTGAAACAGTGAAGGAGCAGTTTCCCGAATGCAAAAAACCAACATCAAGAACCTAGTTTTGTGTAATCGAACAAGGAATGTAAATTAGACAAACTCTGAGTGAATGTTTCTTTACCGAGATTCTTCCTTGTTGACTCCAAATCAGGTTTAGATCCGAGAAGATATTTGCCGGTGAGGGAGGATTCCCGTGAAAATGGGCCACTAAATGGTCCTTCCAAAGCTGAGAAAAGCCAAGTGTAATTGAATCCGGAGCTTGAACATTAGGGATACCATCAGCTGAGAAGCTTGGAGAACCGATTTTATAGAGTGATTGATAAGACGATTTGAATTTAGACGCCCATGAAACTGGAGTTTCCTTTGCAAACGGAGGACCCTAGAAGCCTACCTTGCCGGAATCAACCAGAGAGGATGAAGAGATTGGGACAGTCTTTGGTGGGATTAAACCCGAATTGAAACCAAGAACCTCCGACTCGTTAGGTATAGACCGAGGCTGGAGAAAAAATATGTCTGGCGGGATTGGAGGAGTAGGAAGCAACAGAGCATATGAGAGCTCCATGGAGAGAGCAGATAGGCTGGTTAATCGGAGAAGAAAGGATTTCTCACCAGTGGCGTGAGGCTCAACCGGCGGCAACACAGTGGGAAAAAAATCTAATCGCCTGTCGAAGGAGAGAGACGTGAATCAGAAATTTAATACAATTTCTCTCTCTAATGTTATCTGACAATAAAATTATTTGAGGATACATCATTAAAAGGGGAATTTGCTAAATTAGGACAAATTAACACACTTATTGTCCCAATAAACTTTTCTTAACATAACTTTGTCTCATTAAGATTTCATTAAAAGAAAATCCGGTTTTGCCCTTAAATATTGTTAAAAAATATTTTTTGTTAAATATAAAAATTATTTTAAAGTAATTTTTAAAAAGAAATAGAAAAAATGGTAAAATAAAAACTAAAACTAAAACAAGGGTTTCGTGTCTTTCTTCTTCTTCTCTCCTTTTTTCTCTGCATCTGCCGCCGACGAGACCATACTCTCCGGCGTCTCTTCGTCGACGGCGTTTGAAATCTCGGCGTCGTCTTCTTCATCCTTCCTCCTCCTCGTTTTCTCCGCCGAAATTCTCCTCCGCCGAAATCCTCCTCCTCATTTTCTCTGCATCTGCCGCCGACGATACCATATTCTTCGGCATCTCTTCGTCGACGGCATTTGAAATCTCGGCGTCGTCTTCTTCCTCCTCCGAATTTCCTCTTCATCCTTCCTCCTCCTCCGACTTTTCTCTTCATCCTTCCTCCTCCTCGTTTTCTCCGCCGAAATTCTCCTCCGCTGAAATCCTTCTCCGCCACTCTTACGCCACCAAGTCCAACCAACACCGAATCGACAAAACTCCTCGTAAGTACCTACGCTCTAATATGTGTAGTAGTGATTCGTCAAAGATTTTTCAAAACTTGAGATCTAAGAGTTTGTTGATTTTGGGTTTCTTAAAGGTGGGAAATTGACTTACCAATCTACCAAGAAGAGAGCTAGAGGACCCAGATAAGAGAACATTCAAATTGGATAGTTGTCTCTTAGCTTACGGGAACGGTGAGCTTCCAGCTCATGGAAGAACAAAAAAAGTGTGGGATGTGGAGGTTGACCGTATCTACGTTCCAGTGTATGTCAATGGTAACCACTGGATCTCGTTGTGCATCAATTTTGTCCAAAGAACAATAGATGTCTTTGATTGTTCAGGCAAGAAACGTATCAAGGAAGTGGAAGCATTCGCAGTCCTCATCCCTCGTATTGTGAAAGCAGTTCAATCACCCGCCAACAAGAAATATTTGAATATAGGTCAATATTCAGTCGCCTATATGCCGATGAAGAGTGGACTAAATAAGAGTAGTTGTGATTGCGGAGTGTATGCATTGAAATTCATTGAGTGTCACCTGCTTGGACTAGACTTTTCTCTGCTGGACGAAGACAATATTAAAGAGGCTCGATTTAAGATTGCAATTGACCTATTCAAAGCGGCACATGATCCTTTGTTGATTGATCGAATGTCAAAGTATATACCTCCTGCTACGCATGTTGACTCGGATGTTGTAGATGTTGATTGAGATCGACTATTATTTTCTTATTCAGTATTCACATTTTAGATGAAAATTTTTTTTAATTTTCGTTTGAGATTGCCATTGAGAAATCAAAACCTTTACGATGAGTCACGTGACAAACCAAAACCTCAGTATGACAAACCGTAAACTTATACATCACATTTCTGGTTTAGTAATTAAACCATTCAGTTCAATTAAAAATATCCTTCCGGTTTAGTAAATAATTTCGCTTGGTTTGTCATACTGAGGTTTTGGAGGAAACACGGAATTTCGGGTGCAATTGGACTTATGAAGATGTGGGATCATGATGAAGCTTTAAAAACCTGGTGTTATTTGAAAAGCTTCCCTTGATTGGATTGTGATGAAATTTGGAGACAAGATGGCCACTTGAGTTAGCTTTCATTTGGAGGTGGTTTGAAGTCATTCCGATCAACGGTTAGAAAGTTATGCCATTTTTAACGAAGATATGTCAATCTGGCGAGTAGAAGAAGCATGTGCAGGAGATGAGACCAGAAGGAGAAAGATCGATCCATCCAAATCTAGATTAATCCATCCAAACAAATCTGGTTTGCAGGAATTTTCCAGACCAGTCCAGATTGATCCATCCAAATCTGGATCGATCCATCCAGACAAATCTGGCGCGCATGAATTTTCCAGACCAGTCCAGATTGATCCATCCAAATCTGGATCGATCCATCTAGACAAATCTGGCGCGCATGAATTTTCCAGACCAGTCCAGATTGATCCATCCAAACCTGGATCGATCCATCCAGACAGATCTGGCGCACAAAAATTTTCCAGATTGAGCCAGATCGATCCATCCAATTCTTGATCGATCCATCTACTTCCCAGACGAAAAAAGCAAATTCTGACTTTCCTTTTTAGCCCCAGAATCATCCAAACTCCACCAAATCTGACCCTAGACCTATAGATTGCTTGATAGAACTTAGACGAGCAAATTGTCCTTAACCAACGAAAGCTGATGTTAAGGCAATTTGTGAACATATCAAACCCGTTCGTTAATGCTTGTTTAGAATTTTTAAGATCAAACGACAGTTTAGATTCTTAGGTTGCTAGATAAAGTAGTTGATACCATGAAAGTTGATTGATTATACATTCTTGTTTGAGTTGAGACTGCGTTCTATCGTTCCCTGAATAATTATCTGGTTCATGATCTCTGAATTCCTGCGAAACGCCCTAGACTTAATGCTTTCTTTTAATAGATTTTCACACCCGTTAAATTACTATTTTCATTTGTTATTGTTATCAACATTATTTCTACCATCTTAGCTTAATTTCATTCGAAAGAATTCGTAGTGTTTCACTTGGTTCTCATGGATTCGATCCCTAATTACTACTTCGTTGGCTGTGCACTTGCAGTGATATTTAGGGTTAAAACTCATTGTATCAATGTGAAACTGTAACATGTAGATGGAAAAACATCAGGTCTATCAAATTAAAGCAATAGGAAAAAACCAAAAGAAAATGCTTCCATGTCTATATTGCTCTATCACATGTCGTTCTGTTGTGACCTTCAACACCACAACGACTGCACTTGTGCCTCTTAGACCCTTGTGGTCCTAATGCCGTACCTGAATCCCGGAAATTGACAATGAGCCCATTTTTTCACATCAGCCTCTATTAGATATTTTCCAATGCCTGGACTAATATTGCAAATATCAGTGAACCTCTTCTCAAAATCAGCAACCCTATATGCTTTTGAAGCCATTGCAACCAAGCCAACCACACCCTTTCCGTGAAAATATGTCACCACATTATTCAACAAATGGTGAATGCAAATTCCATGTCTTGCTTGCTTCACCAAGAAGAATAGTGAAGAACGAAGAAAGAAGAAAGAAGAAAGAAGAAAGGAAGAGGAAGAAACGAAGAAGAAGAAAAATATCTTCAAAATCGTCGGTTTTGGAAACTAGATTTGGTAGAATATTCACTAACTATAGATCCTAGATTTAAGGAAGAAGATAGAAAATACGGTAGAATTTATATTCTGGACTTGGTAGAAGATAGAAAATACGGTAGAATTTATATTCCGGACTCAGTAGAAGATAGAGAGAATGGTAGAATTTATATTCTGGACGCGGCAGAAAATAGAAAGAATGGTAGCATGCGTATTCAGGATTTGGTAGTGTTTAGAGAAAATAGTAGAAAACATATTCTACCAAATAGTAGAACACAGAGCAGGTGTTAGAACTCAAATTCTACATTTGGTAGATATAGATCAAAAATCAGAACAAACATTCTACAGACTCGTAGAAGCATCGTAGAACTAGAACGCGAATTCTGGAAGACGTAGAACGAACTTAAAAAATATTTTTTAACTTTGATTTTTCCAAAAACGATATTTTAATTTATTCACATAGATTATTCTTTCCATTTTTATAATTTTCTGATTTTTAAAAAATTTCAAAACCATTTATTTTTAATTATTTACATTTGATTAAGGGTAGTATAGGCAAAAAATGACAAAAATCGAAAAAGGTGTATTGGAACAATAGATGTGTTAATTTGTCCTAATTTAGCAAATTCCCCTTAAAAAAAGTTCCTTATAAAATGTTTAATGTTCCTCTATGTTCTTTCCTCATTTACTTTTCTCTCTAATGTTATCTGACAATAAAATTAGGGTGAGTTACTATAATAACCTTAAAATATATCAAAATGACTAAATTGAATCCCATTTTTATATAATTATTAGAATATTTTTCGTGCCTATTATACCCTTATAACCCTTTGTTAGGAAAACGTATTTACGAAACTGCCGTTACTATTTTTTCCACGTCAGCAGAAGTTGTATTTAATTACGAAAAAAACTATCATTTAATTACGGAATGTGCCATTGGAATTTTTGGATCACAATAAGTCTCCGCAATAAGTCTGCCATTTCAATGGTGGCAGAATTATGTAAAAATGGCAGACTTATTTAAGGATGGTAGATTTGTTTAGAGGACGGCAGATTTTTTTCGCATATTTTTTTCTTTGACAGTAGACCTATTGTTTTGAGTAGATTTATTTTTCGATTGGCAGACTTGTTCGTCGGGCAGCAGCTTTGTTTAGTGAACATCATATTTATTTTGCTACAACGTGGTAGATATTTTTATGTCTGGCAGATTTAAAGTGTATGACATATTTTTTTGGCAGACTTGTTAATAATGACGACATATTTGTCGGATATTGGCAGAGTTATTGAGTTTATTGGTAGCAGATTTGTTAAATCATCGCAGTCTTTTTACTATTGGCGGAAAACTAATACAAACTTATTTATTACTAGACTAGACTTATAGTGACAGCATGTTTAATTTTAGTGATGGCAGATTTATATTTTTACGGTTGATTTATTCGTATTGATAGCAGAGTTTTGTCGTCTTTTAACAGCATGCTTATTTCTTACTAGAATAACTTTTTTTGGCAGACTTATGTATTTGTGTTGTGGCTGATTTTAAGTTGCAGATTTTTTAGTTTGGCAGATTTATTAACCACAACGGCAGACTTATTGGCAATTTATTTTCTTCATCAAAATCCCAACGATTTTGTGAAAATCCAGTTTTTCCCCGGAAAAAAACCATGGTTCATAAATAAGTCTGCCGCATCAATACCAATAAGTCTGCGGCAATAGTGACATGAATATGCTTCAACATATCAATTTTTTTGTAAGATATAATCATCGACTACACCATGTATTTGAACTCCATGACGAAAGATTGTAACTACAGAGCTTGTTGAAATGATGAATACTCATGGACTCGACAAGATACAAATTAATGTTAGGGATGAGAGACGAATGATTAAGCTCATCGATGACATGATTTTTTTCAATACTTAGCAAAAATTTGAGAAAAATCATTGAGCCAAAATTTGAGTGAATGGTATGTATAAGGTTGATAAGGAAATGGATCTTAGGGGACAGGGAGATAACTACATAGTGATAAGAATGGGTGTGTATGGATATAGTAATGGTCCACTACGTTTTTACACACCAATGCCTATTTTTAAATGATGACTTTATGAACATTGTGCATTTGAGTTTCATGTAAGTTTAATTCATGAACTTAAAAATGGGCGTATATAGATCCATAATAGTAATGATCGCTTGTTAAAATTTGAATTCATTTTTTATGTACCTTTTGGATAAGATAAATATCTTGATCAATGGTGTCAACATATGTACTTTAGATACAACATTCTTGGTTTGGTGACTATTTTATAATTTCTCATGGTTTGGTGACTATTCTAAAATTTTTTATCACTACTTCATTTTCTAAGAAACTTAAGAACTATATTTTTTATGTCTCGCGGCTCTAACATTTCATCTATGTCATCAAATAAATAAGTATGTCATTACGTGTAAATTATTTGTCATGAAAAAATAATAAGTATGAATACACAAGTAAATTGCTTATTAACTTTAGTCGCAAAGATTACAATATTACACGCATAATTTTATCAACCAACCAAATGAGAATCTTTCTATTTTTTAATGATGTTTATAACCCAAAGAAAAAAGAAAATAAACCCATGATTTTTTTGCTTCAATGTTTCTTATCCATTAACAACTTCTAGTTAGATCCACAATGCCTGAAATCAAACATGCTCATAAACATCCAAACATATATCTCCATTGAAACATCCACAATGCTCTTCTTCTTCTTCTTCAGTATTGTGACTACAATAAAAGAATATCGTGTCTGGATCAAATCTGGTCACTATATGATTTATGCATTGTTGTCGCAGACTTATTTGAATCATATCAGACTTATTTTATGTGATTTATGCATCATTGTCGCAGACTTATTTAAATCATAGCAGACTTATTTATATGATTTATGCATTGTTATCACAGACTTATTTGAATAATAGCAGACTTATTTTATATGATTTATGCATCGTTGTCGCAGACTTATTTAAATTATAGCATACTTATTTTATGAGCGAAATTAAGTATGACAGACTTATTTTTCATTCACGCATTTCATCGAACACATTTCATGCAACAATTTTCTGCA
The DNA here is from genome assembly GCA_900406555.1 of Pseudoturritis turrita. Taxonomy (NCBI): domain Eukaryota; kingdom Viridiplantae; phylum Streptophyta; class Magnoliopsida; order Brassicales; family Brassicaceae; genus Pseudoturritis; species Pseudoturritis turrita. Next base: position 86,097 of record OVBL01000685.1, read on the forward strand.
ATAAATCTACAGAAAAATATCGGAGTTTCAAATTGTTTCTAAATCGAAAATGAAATCTATCACAACTAACACGTACCCGACGAAACTAGCAGCGAAAACGATGTTGGAAGACTCGTCGTCTGTCGCTAACGCTAACGTCTCGTCATCCGTCGTTAAGAATATCTATTTGCATCATAGCAGACTTATTTTATCAGTGGAATTAAATTTGGCAGACTTATTTTTCATTCAGGCATTTCATCGAACACCTTTCATGCGATAAGTTTCTGCAATATATTTCATAAAATATGTCACGGTTTTGCATATTTGACATACACAATATATCATAAAATGTAAATCTAGCATCAAAATCACGTAAAACATACATATATACATAAATATATACACAAGATCGCATGAAAATAAGAAGAAGAAAGTAAGAGACAAATATTTGATTCTTACCGGAAGTAGGGAGACGTGGTGGTAAAGACTCGCCGGAAAACTCGCCGGAAGACTCGCCGGAAAAACTCTCCGGAGGAACTCGCCGGAGAAACTCACCGTCGTCGGAGAAAGAAAGAGGGAAGAAAGTGCAACAATGGAATTTTTTTTTAGTTTTATATATATTTTTTGTAAAAAATAAATCAAAATGGCACAAATTGTAAATATGTAGTTTAAAATAGGATTATAAATCTTTTGGCAAAATATTAAAATCTTTTAGTTAAGTCTTACTTATCAAAATTATTATAGTAATAATTTAACTTTTTAAAGTTATTATAAGTGATTTTCCATCAAATTATTTAAAGATACATTATTATAATTAAAAGTTTCTTATAAAATGTCTGATGTTATGTTCATTTGGTTGTTAATAGTCTACACATTTTCGTTTAAAATACAAACTTTAGTTAAGATTAGTTATGCATACGAAAGAAACATTTTAAAGTCTGCTAACAAATTTGGTTTTATTGGCTGGCAAAAGAATATATGCGATAATGATTTTGAACGCAAACTGTAAACCAATGATGATGATATGGGCCAATAAAATCAAACATTTGCTTTTAATATTGTAGTTGTGGAGACAATAACGTATCGAAAAGGGTCCACATTTAGTCAAATCAGATACTATTAAACTTAATTTCTGTTAATCCAATTTTGATTTGCAGGGAGGTTTTCCCGGTCTCCCTAATTTAATTACGAAAAAGGAAAAAAGGGGACGAACTATACATGAAGAAAAAGAGAGCTATAGATCGCACACCCCCATGATGTTTTGTCACCCATTAGCCTTAAATTTTGTAAATTTAATCACTACTTATAATTATTAACTGCTGCTGCCTGCTGGTATGAGTATATACAATGTTCTCTTAGTTTTAAGATACAACTTTACCTTCAAAGCTAAATCTCAATTATCAAGACACGTTCATGTGTCTATATAATAATTGTTGTGCGGATTTAGTATCCAAACCCCTTAAATTAGGTGTGCTCAAATTATCCCTAATGAGTAGTAACCCCTCAAATTTATTATGGGTTTGATTAGTAATAAATACTAGTAATTTTGTACCGCAATAATACAGGATTTTCCCCTCTAATAGTTATCATTTAACAATAAAAACTATTGCAGTACCATTGGCGCTTTCTCTTCCCGTTTACCGTTTTGTGTAAGCAATTGGATTCGTAGAAAAAATGGCCAATTTCAATATATGTGCAAGTTCATTAAAAAAAAGAGAGCAATTGAGCTAAATATTCACTCTATTCCAAATAAAATTTTATATACATTCTGTGCATATATAAACATACATATAAAAACTTAATAGAATCTTGAAAAGAAAATATTATTTGTGGTTCAAAAAAAAGCTCGTAGACAAAGTGTTAAAACATTTCTAAAAAGCACCTGATTTCCATTTCAATATGATTGATGAATCTTTTAAAGAAACCATACACTAACTTTTGTCTTAAGATACCTAAGCTATACAAACAATATCATTGTGACACTTCCCCAAAAAAAACATTAAAAATCTATGATGGAAATTCTTTGATCTATTATTGTTTTAGTTTTTCTTTTTTTTAGATAAATCGTAGTTTTTGGCCGGCATCCGAAGTCCGACTTTAGATATTTCAATTTAAATTCGAAGCACAAAAAAAATTCAACCTCTTGTTTTACTATTAAACCACCATCCTATTGACATTTTTGTTTTACATTTTGAATATAGTTTTTGATAAATATTCATGGCGAATCTATAAAACAACAAAAAAGTATATGAGGATGGTTTCACCCATCCCAAAAAGAAAAAAAATCCAACACTAATATAAAACCATTAAGAAACACAAGAGAGTCAACAAAAAAAAGTCTTGGAAAGCATATCCATTATATGGGACTATACTTTCATCTCTCATTGCTTTATTCGCAATATCTTCTCAAGTATATGTGTTTACTTTTATTTCTTACTATGGTGATAGTTTTGTTGATTAAGGTAACATCAAACTTTTTTTACTTTTGCTTTCAGGGTTTGCTATATCATCCTTCATGTCACTTTGCTCAAATTTGAGCGGGACATATGCATGTGTTCTTATTTACTATTTGCCACATTAGTACCAATCGCCATAATCTCTTAGTACTCTTAAAATGTGATTGTTATATTTTGACGTGAAACAAATTTTGTGGGAATTTATTGGGGAAACGGGACAGCTTGAAACTACATTTCACAGTTTTCTGAATTTTTTTTTTCTAGCCTTATATATATCGACTAAAAAAAATCTAGTAAGTAAAACAAATGTTGCAGAAACAAAAATAATTTTAATCAGATTCGAACACTAGGTGGCAAATTTCATGCGAAACCATAAACATGTGGAAATCTTGAAACACCGGCGTTATGTTTTATAAAATACTTTGACGTTCAAATATGGGGTGTGTTCTACGCCGGTTTTGAAACAATGACCCAAAAGATAATAAAGAAATTGTAGAAGAGCTTACCACCGTCGGGGGAAAAAATGGCATGTCGGTGACCGTCGACCACCAAGTGAAGAACTCCTAGGATTTTGATCGCTCGGCGACATAACGGAGACCGCTGGGTATTCCCTTTGCTGGCCAAACTTCTTGTTTCTATTTCCATTTAAATGGAAAAGGAAACTCTCCTCCTATACATACAACTATACAAGACCACTCTCAAGGCTCCAATCATCAATTTTCACAACAAAATTTCTGCCTTTGTTTGGTTTTAGATTTTATGAAATTTCTTGTTTTGGAATTTCCATTTTGATAAATTTCCAAATCTACAAATTTCCTTCTATTCTTAGCATTTTGGAACTTTTCACAAATTTGGTTGGGTTGATAATTTTATATTGTAAACTCTCGTTATATCGTTACAATGCTGAATTTATTCCTACTCATTTATGTGTCAAATTCATTTATATATGTTGATTACGTGAATTAGATTGAAAATCTTATAAAGCGGTCTTGAATAATATATAGTTCTAGTAACTGGGATTTCCGAACACAGCCTTAAGTCCGGACCGACCACCAGTATATTCGGTATGTTAAAAACTAAATCCTAACCAATTGACAGCTGGTTCACAAAGGGTTTAGCCTAAAACATATTAGATTATGTAATAGAGAATGGCAAGAACTGTTAGAAATGCATGACAAAATAAGGGACTGGACCTTCTCTTTTGATATCTAACCCATAGGAAGAATAATCTATCCTTAAGCTTTTGTCTTTTTTGTCATGTTAATAGAATGATGTAGCACTGATATAATCTGGTTTTGCATGTTTAGTTAGTCCCTATATGCTATATTGCTGGAAAAAAGAAGTTAGTCACCTATATGCCTATAAGCTATCTTTTATAGTATAGATTCAGAAACCTCTTATTAACCAAACAAATCCTCATATGTTAAAAACAAAAATTAGCGAAAACGATTGTACGTGAGAGAGATTTTCATTCTAATTTCTACCGTAGAAAAGGGGGCAATAGAAAGAAGAAATCTAAGAAAAATAAGCTCTTTATAAGTCATTAAGTACTCCGACAAAGATAAGAGGAAGAAAAGTAAAACTAAATTAAAAATCTAACAAGAAAATTAAGAAGAAAAAAAAAGAAGATTGTAGCCGTTCGTTTATAACTCCCTCTTTACAATCGATTAGAATACAAAATTTACTCTAACGCCGGTGTAACCGTTGGTAATATTTTTATCCTCTAATCTTTCCACTAATGAAAACAAAAAACGAAACTAATTAAGCTTCGTTTACCTCATTTTTTCTATTTAAAGCGGCCGTTACTTATTGCCGTTAACTCATTGGGACCAATACGTTATCACCGTTAACATTTCCGTCAATCTGGACGTTACCTTCTCCGTCACCGGCATCATCTTGTTCTACCGGAGAACAATCCATCTTATGTCGGAGTTTCCAATCAAGAGCTTGACAAGCGCGTGAGCAGTAATTCACAACGCCACAGACCGAACACCTCCGAAACTCATGTTTCCTCGTCTCCGGCCGTCCACATCCGGCGTGAGAACACAGTCTCAACCCATCTCCGGGACAATCTCCGCCGCGTACGGCGAACCAATCCGCTAAAAACCGATTCGCCGGATGTGTTTCCGGTGCCGGTACATTACACCCGAAATCGCTAAGCAAAGGGCAACCATGGCCATGGGGGTTAGGGGTTGGAGGTTGGGACAAAGTGAGCCACGACCGAGCCGGGATCCCGGAGGATAAAACGGCGGCGAGTTCACGAGCGTTGGCTTGAACTAAGAAACGACGACCCTCGGAGACGTTTTGAGGAACGCCGTAGCCATCTTGGAGACAGTGACCAAGCTCACGAAGTGCATCGACGTGTCCAAGGAAAGCCGCACGCGCGCATAGAGCCACACCGGCTCGAAGATCCTTATCGTTCTTGGAACCACCGCTTCCGTTGAACTGAATCACGGCTAAGGAATACAACGCCGGCGCGTGAGAGCTAATCGCGGCTTTAGCCATCAGTGACGCACCGTTTCCTCTGTTTTGCAGACAGTAAAACCGAATCTGCTCCGAAAAAGGAAATAAAGACGAAAAAACGTCAGAAAAACAAAAAAAAAAGAAACTTTCCCAAAACAAAAAAAAAAGAGAAAAGATTTAGGAAATGAGAAGAAACATTCAAATTCAATTTACCATTCCGAGAGTGTAGCAAGCTTCCAGACTTCCTGCGTCGACGCAGCGTTTGAGAAACCGGTGAGATGATTCCGACCAATTTTGAGCTTTTACGGCAATTGCTTTCGGAGACAATCTTGATAACACCAGAGAATTCGTAGCTAAACTGTTTAATCTCTTACATCTGTTACACCACAACCAATTATCAAATTAGACAAGAGCTATTGACGAAGAGGTTATTGTAACCGACGGTGGAAGGATATAACCGGAAAGCTTACGTCATCAAGACGTTGATGAAATCAGCAGGACATCGAGCTGTAGAAGCAAGCCTGCAAAGGATAGAACCAACAAGATCGTCGGGGATTGAATCTAGCAAATCGGGTCCACCTGTGGTTTCCACCGACGCCGGAGAAACAGAGGAAACACATCGCCGCCGTTTCCTTCCCGGCGTAGAGTCGCCGTCTCCGGCACCGGCGGTGTGGGAAACTCTCTTGGTTTTTCTTACGGGCAACATAATAATAATCTTGAGGATTACAGAGCTCTCTCTTCTGGTCCCCTTATCTCTATCTCTCTATCTCTCTTTCCTTTTATCTCTTTGGGCTATATAAATATATATACAAAGTGGTTGAGTTGTATCTCTCCTCTCCCTGCGTACATACGTATGCGAGTTTTGAAATGACTATTTCACCCCTGCACTTTTGTCGTATTTCCCGGTCAAAACGTCGTTGACCCAATCTCGCTTTTCCTTGGCTTCAAGATCCCTTCTTCTCCCACAGAACATTTATATCAGTGGAGGTACAAAATAGACAGAGAAAGAAGAAAATTGCGGAGAAAAATATGAAACGGTTTTTATAAAAAGAATAATAATTGAAAAATTTAGGAGAAACTAACTCCGATTTATTGTTATTATTATTTTTTTTCACCGTGGAAAAATGCTTCACTCGCGAGGAAGCAGCGCGTGTAACGAACGGAGGTACCAAGGGAGGAGAGAGTGGGATTCACGCGCGAGGAAGAGCGAATAAGGGATTTGGGTAACAAACTTGTGTTGTGTTAAGGAGCCAAGGAGGAGAGAGAGGTCAAACGTAAAAGAATGAGCCAATAATATTTTACAACGGTTACTTCCTTTTTTTATCTTCTTTTTGCCGTTTCTTTCTCCTCCACGACGTTACTTTTTTCCTTTTTTTTTACTTGCTATTTAGCTATTTATATTTCTTAAAAAACAAAAAAGTAAAGGCACAAAAAAAAAAGTTTGCATTCGACTCAAAGAAAAGGTAAAGTTTTCATATGAATAGTGGAAAATCTGCCTCCGAAATTGCAAGAAAATATAAACCAATTTTTTTTTGTCTGGCAAACCATTCATTGATTTTAAGAGACAATGTTCCAAGATTATATTTTGAAACGGAACGAATATGTAATATGTAAATCTTAAGAAAATCGAGTACTACAAAACGACATCGTGTGGAACGTGGACGAAACCCAACGATCGTTGCAGACATCAAAACAGCGACATTTTTCTTCCGAACGTAAAATATCGGCGGCTGTGATTTTACAAGTTTTTTTCTGTCAATGATTTTACAACTTACAACCCCATTCACTGTTTCTTTACGTAGAAAGAGACACCGGAAAAATTAAAAATAGATTTATTGGAGAGCAAATTTTGAAGAAATTTGTCTTCGCTTTATTGGAAAAGTCATCCCACGCCCCTATTTTTCATTTTATACATTTATATAATATGATGCTTCCAGTGCGTTTTAATGTCACCTCTACATTACTATGAATCGCTTAACAGTAAACAGTATGCGATTTCCGATATATTATTATTTCCACTTAATTAGTTAAGATAAACTCATTTTCATTACAATAATTCAAGTAAATCAAATATAAAACCGACTAATATATTACATACCAAAAAAAGTCGGAAAGTTGAAAAGACGTGTAATTTACAAGGTAATTCACTAATATACGTTATTAAGACATAGATATAGTGATTAATTATCAACAAGAATGTTGTTAAATATTGGGTCAAAGCCAACGATTCGTTCGGGGTTAGCTTGAAGGCCTGGTTAAGCTAAGCTGATTGACGTGAATCTCCACGACCCACCAGGACCAGTCATCTTATGCCTCTTTGTGTATAGGACCCCACATGTCTCCCCCCTCGGTTCTTTCTCATTTTAATTTATTTCTATTTCTTCTGGTCAACAGTGTAGAAATTGTAAAAAATAGTCATTCCATTTCAAAATATCACATACTAGTATTATAGCCTATGCATTGCACATGCTAATTTTCTTTTCTTATTTATACTTCAAGTTTTTCATCTGCATAAGTCTTGTTTTGTTACCAAATAATTTAAGTTGCTAATGATTTTATTTAAATCTAAAATTCAAGTTGCAAGGATGCACCAATAATGGTAAATCAAAAAAAAAGATATGGAAAAGATGGTAGCAAAAAAAAAAACGTGAAAAAGATAGTGGGCAAGAGAAATTTAATTGTTTTTTTGTTTTTTTTTAATTTCTAGAATTAAAACAGTTTTCGAAAATGAAGAAAAATAAAAGAGTAAAATTTAAGATTTATAACACGTGTCAGATGGAGAAGGATGCAGTTTTTTGGAAAGTGATTTGTGATTTATTATAAAAGGATTTTAACAAAAAATTCATACTAAGTGTCAATATAATTTATTTTAACGAGATATTTAAATTGAATTTTTCAGTATATATTTTTAAGATATTTTTAAGTAAAGTATTTTTTCTATTTTTCAAAAAAATTATTTTTCTTTTTTTAATATTTTGTTAGAAATTCAATGCAAAGTGATAAAAGTTTAAACATTTAAAAATGGTAAATAATAAAATTAGAAAGTTTTCAAAAAAATAAGAAGTTTTATAAGAAAATATAAAATGATTTTCATTTTTTTACGGTTAAATTTTTTATCTTTCTTTTTAAATATTTTTGTATTAAAAATAAAACAAGAAAATGTAAATAAGTTAAATTGAAAATCACCGAAAATTTTGTTTTTTGAGAAAATGTAAAAGGAGAAAAATTGGAAATTTTATTGTTGTATATATATATATATATATATATATATATATTAGTGACATAAACCGATTGATGAAAAAAAATTGTTTGATAAATTTTTGGATATATCATATTAAATTTTATAAATTTTTAACTCAAAATCGATGGATATTGTAAATGCATTAACTTGTATAATTGTATAGTATATTAGATTAGGTCCATCTAATGTGAGATGTGGGATTACCAATAGAGTATCTAAATTACGAAAATAATAAAATATTATGTTTCTTACAAGCAGAAAAGAGTCTATCAATTTCTTGATAATGTAATGTGAATCTTGTATGTGTTTTGCTTATGCTAGAACCGGTCAAAAGCATTGGTAAGTGAAGTGATTATTTAGAGTCTTATTTGTTTAGATGTTAATTTGTATGGAGAAAAATATTTTATTAACAAAATAATATAAGAAAAATATTTAAAAATATTGGACTGGTACTGACTGTTGTATATGATATATCGACAGTTTCATTTTTTTCCAACGAATTCAATAGATTAAATCAATTGAAAATGATATGGTGATTGCCCTATAGAGCAAACCATTCCAGATATGTCTGATTTACATGGGAAAAAGGATAACCACGTACTCGTGTTTCTTTTGCAAGGGCATCGGCACAAACATTTTCACTCCGAAGGATAAACGACAAACTGAAAACTTCGAAAGATCTCCTAAGTAAATAAAAGTGGTCTAACTCCGAATGAAAGGCTAGCTAATCGAAAGGGTTCTCCGTCATTTGTATCAAGCTTGTACAGTCCGTCTCGAACCTAACCAAAGCGACTCGCCTTTCTCCAAGGCAAGTCATCGCCCAAAGTAGCCCGTCCAGCTCTGCGTGTAGCGCTGATATGCTCCTACGACACCCTCTCGCTCCTAGTGTGGTATGATCCATGTTGTAACGAAAAACCACCATAGTCCACTTACCGGTCCATGATCGATCCAAGAGGCATCGATTTGACAGATTGGGATTTGGGATTCCCCGGGGAGTCCTCCTGTCCACTATGGGATTGTGAACCCTCTATCTCTTCCTCTTCGTCCTTTTGGTTAGCTATGTTCCAACTTTTCGCTTCCAGTGTCGCGAGCTGGAGTGTGTCTTTCGGGAAGATCTTTTTTCCGTTAAAGACCAGTTGGTTTCTTGCCTTCCATATATACCAGAGGATCCAAGGGAAGGTGTCTCTTTGAGGTTCGGTGAGTCCGACTTCTTTTGTTCTCCAAAATAGGAAGTCCATATTTCGGTATAAAGATGTACTCGGGAAGCAACCCGGAAGGGACGAAAAGTCCAAAAGATCCCACACTTGTAAGGTCGATGGGCATTCAAAGAGGAGGTGGTTTATTGTTTTTTTCGGTGCACCACATCGCGGGCAAGTCATGTCTATACCCAAGTGGCGGTAGGTAAGGCGCTGGCAAGTCGCCACACATCCCGAGAGAGCTTGCCACATGAAGTGTTTCATCTTCTCCAAAACTTGTGTCTTCTAGACTTGACCCTAGAGGCACGTGATGCTTGGTTCGGACATCCACGCGAGGTCCTTATTCGAGTCTGTTCTTGGTTGCTAATTCATAGCCTGATTTAACTGTATACATACCCGACTTTGTGTAGCTCCAGGCATATCCATCTAGGGAGCGGGTATGACTAGGTCTCAACCCCAAAATGAGAGGGATGTCATCCGGGTGGACAAGGTTCCTCAGGAAAGTTACATTCCACTCGTTCGTCTCTCGTATAATGAGCGATTGGACTAGAAAAGTCGGATCTCTATAGGTAGAGCTTCTCAGCTCTCTCGCCAGATGGGCTGGGATATCTGTGATCCATGGGTCGCTCCACACTCTAGTATTATAGTCGGATTTAATCGTTTTTCTGAGGCATTGTAGGAGTGGCTTAGCCGCTATGATGCTGCTCCATCCAAAGGATAGAAAATAGACCTCATTATCTCCAAGTGGGTCCGATCGTCTGTAATACCATCCGTGGAGTACTCTCGCCAATAATGAATTGGGAAATTGGATAAGATGCCACAACTGCTTAGCTATTAGGGCTAGATTAAAATCATGTAAATCTCAGAATTCCAATCCGCTCAATTCCTGGGGAATACAAATTTTGTCCCAAGCGATCCAATGGAGGCACCGGCTATTATTTGTTTCCCTCTACCAGAAGGTGGAGATAGTACTCCTTAGTTTATCCGTGATGCCTAACGGTAAGAGAAAATACGACATCACGTATGTCGGAAGTGCCAGAGTTATTGATTGGATTCAAATATCTTTCCCTCCATTGAAAATGAATCTTGTGGACCACGCATTAATGCGATTATTCAGTCTATCTTGTACAAATGCAAAGACTTTCTTTTTCAAGTCGCATATCTGTTCAGGTTTCAACAGTTTCCCCGAAGCATCGCCATAGATCCAAATAGTGTTAAAAATCTCTGCACATTGCAGGACATCTGCTTTACAGAAAAAGAGACTGTCATTTGCAAATAGTAGATGGGATACCGGAGGGCTAGCCCTTGCAATCTTCAGTCCTTTAATCTTATTTTCCTCTTCCGCTCCATTTAGGAGGGAGATAAGAGCCTATGTGTATATAATGAACAGGAAGGGTGACAGGGGATCTCCCTGGCAGAGAATGCTCGAAGGTTTTATCCTCTCCTTTGCTTGTCGATTGATGATGGCTTGGTATGAAACCGAGGAGATGCAAAATATAGTAGGTTAACCCACTTCTCCGCGAAACCCATCTTCAACATTAGCGTCTTAAGAAAATTCCATTCCACTTGGTCATACACTTTACTCATATCCGTGTTTATGACCATGAATTTAGATTTGCACATTGATTTTATACGCAGAGCATGGAAGTTCTCTTGTGCAAGAAGGATGTTGTCTGTGATAAGACGTCTGGGCATAAAAGCCGATTGGGTCTCCGAAATTAGGTTCGAGAGTGTTTTCTTCAACCGTTTACATAAGATCTTTGAGATGACTTTGTAGCTTATGTTGCACAGACTAATCAGTCGGAACTCTGACATCTCCCTCGCATCGAAGCTTCCTAATGCGAAGAAATTTTTCACCAGTTTCGTTATATCATGGTTCATGGCTTGCCAAAATCTCTGGTATAATCTGCTCGTCATCCCGTCTGGCCCCGGTGCCTTGTCAGGATTAATGTCAAAGAAGGCCTCTTTTATCTCTTCCTCTGAAGGATCCATGACTAGGATACGGTTCACCGTTTCTGGGACTTTTGCGGTAATAAACCGGAGTGACTCCTCTGGATCGGAGGGATGAGAAGTGGTGAAAATCTCTTGAAAATATTGAATAACCACATTTTCTATCTCAGCTTCACTGTCGACCTATTTCCCCCTCCGGTCCTTCAAGCACAAAATGCGATTTCTCGCTCTTCTTTGCTTTGTAGAGGCATGGAAAATTTTGGTGTTTCTATCTCCTTCTTTATGACAAAATACGCTGCTTTTTGTTGCCAAAACTGCTATTCCTCCCGAAATGTTGAGCACAAACGTCTCCTAAGGTCATCGATCTCCTCCATAGTTGTGTCGTCGTCCACTTGTGCTTGGTCAATTTTATTTTTTAGATCCTCTATAAGTCGTGTCGTGTTTGTCGGCAGAGTTTTCTTCCATTCAGAGATTTTTTTTCTGCATGCATTTACTTTTTCGTGGAAAAAACCACTCATATGGCCTGCGGGTGCCCCCCACCCTGAGGTTACCACTTCTTTAAAGCCTGGTTTCCCTATCCATCTCTTGTCAAAACGGAAGCTTTTTTTCATATTCCGAGGACCCGATTGCACATGGACCAAGACTGGTCTGTGATCCGATCTCATAACTTCAGGTACTCCACATTAGTGTGAGAAAATAAGTAGTGCCATTCTTCATTTCCAACCGCTCTATCTAATATGCACTTGACTTTTCTAGACCGACGCTTTCCCACCCAGGAGAGGGAGTTCCCTTTGTATGGAAAATCTATCATTCCACAATTGTCCAGCATAGTGCGGCATGGAATAAATGATGTTTATGCTCGCCTTCGCCCACGGCGTTTCTCATGGTTCCCGGTAATCTCATTAAAGTCCCCCATCATAAGCCATGCGTCTTGCCTGCATATACTAATCCTTGTGAGCCTTTCCCACACTTGGTCGCGGTTCTCAACCACCGGATCGTCGTATAAAAATGTCATATAAAGCTTATGTTCTTCTAAAGAAGATTCAACATCAATCATGCGATCATCTGAATAAGTAATAACTGTCTTGGGCTCATTCATATAAAATAGTGCTAGACCCCGCTTCTCCCTCTCGACTCAACTGTAAAAATTTGGTCATAACCGAAAGAGACTTGTAGATCTTGCCCAAAAAGGCGATTATTTTTTGTTTCCGATAAAAATGAGAAGCTAGGTTGAAAAAATCGATGGAACTCTTCCAAGTGTTTTTTCGTCAGTTCGGCTCTCGCCCCCTGGCAATTCCACGCTATCGCATTCATTTCGATCTTTTATGTGGTTTATGGATTCCTTTCTTCAGATTGGTTCTCGCCACCTAAAAGCATTTACTCCCTGGCCATTCCGCATGATATGTCGACGGTTTCATATGTGGTTCAGTTTCTGTTTTTCTCCAACTCCGTCCACGATCAACAAGGAAAATATGTAGTGAGACAATAAAAAGTTAAAAGACATGAGAAAACTTGCAAAATCAACTAAGGAGATGATTGTTAAGGATTTTTACTTTAGACTTTTATTTTTTTTAAATGCTGTAAAAGATTTAATTTTTAAATTTTAGACAGTGACTTTAAAAACAAAAAAAATCTGATTTTGTTGGTTTTAAAAAAATAAACTATCGTAAAAAAAAAAAAAAAAGAAGTTATCTTGAGTGATTTTAGAAGGATTTTTAGGACTTTAAAACCACTAAATTTTGATTCGCTAAATCTAAACTTTAAAATAAAATTACGGTCTTAAAAGTCTCTCCTAATTATTCTCTAATATTCATGATCATCCCCTAAGATTTATGTTAGAACACTTCGTTTTTTTCGAGAGTAAATCGATGAGAAAATTGATATACAAACATTGTAGAACGTCTAATTATTGTAGAAGCAGACATGATTAGACATTAATTTATGCACAAATAGGATACGTCTCAAATAATATAAAATGTATTTACGTACCAGTTGACCTTGAAACTTCCTTGTTACTAGATTTATCCTTTATCAAAAGCTTTGTTTTTTTGATGAAGCAATTCTACACATAGTTTCTTTCAATCTACACATATCCAAAGCTTCAGTTGTTAGTGGAAATCCATATTTTAATATTATTTTCTCCTTTAATCGGTATAAGAAATTATCATGTTCGTTACCAACAAAAAAATGATATTATCATTTATGAATTAGAAAACATATGAACATGAAAAGGAAAAAACACTTATAACAAACGTTAAAATTAAGAAGAGTGTTCTCTATATATATGAATTGAAAGTCACATTTGGGCTCTATATATACTTGTTATTATCAATGTTCAAAAATTGGTTAGGTGTATCGGCCGTTTGAATTGGATGCAGCGCATAACAAACAAATTAAAGATTAATTTGAAACTAGTTTTTGAACTTTTTAAAATTATATTTAAAATTTATTAAATCTTGTGATTAAATAATATTTTTGTAAAAGAATATGTAATAAGACCGCATCTCAGTTGATTAATCTCTTAGTTTTAAGCGAAGATGTGATGGGCTTGGCTTTTTCTTCATTTATTTCAATGAAGAGTAAAATTGTAATTTTTCAATCATTTTCTTCCTACGAAATCTGGTCCTCTGAAACCCTATCCATGGTTGGCGTTCCTCTTTTAACTTGATTTTTACTGTTTTCTACTTCGGTTTTAGTTGGATTTATCCATAAAATGGTAGATCTAAAATTAAATATCCTCTTTCGAACAAAAAATCAAAAGATTTCTAAATTTTCTTTAACTTTTTCCGTTTTAGTCCGATTATAACTTAATCGCGGCAAATCTCTGCCGCTGAGCATAAAATCGACACTTCGGCAGCCTCCGCGGCCACATTTTTAAACAGGGATTATTATTATCTTATGTACTTTAGTTTTACTAATCATTTATCCTTCATAATCATATTTGTAGGCGATCGTATAGAAAATAATAAGGCCATGATTATTTTAAATATAAAAATATTACATAATTTTTTTTTTATGAAAGGTATTATATTTAAATCAAAGAAATGTTACAAGGTTAATTTTTTTATATTTTTTGTCGTTTATTACATCATCATTTGAGATATTTGATATTCCTATTATAATGATATTCAACTACCTGCAGTAGGCTTGCGACTTCGGATAGTTCGGATAATCGGATAGTTCGGGTAGTAAAATTCTACCGAAAATAACTGAAACAAATTTCGGTTCGGATATCGGTTCGTTCGGGTATTTTTTTTAAACCAAAATTACCCGAAATTTTTTTTTAATTTTATTTAAAATCGGATAATTTCGGATAGTTTCGGATAATTTTGGGTAGTTTGGTTCGGTTCAGAATTTTAAAAATATATTTAAATTTGCTCTATGTTTTGGTATAAATCGGTTAAAAAAATATGAACTAACCGAACCGAACTACCCGATAACCGAATCAATTTTAAAAAAATTTCCGATCGTTTAGTGTGACCTAACCGAACCAGAATCGAAAACCGAAAATCTTGGTTCGGTTCGGATAAAAATCCCAGCGCTAACCTGTAACATATGTGATTATGATGAACAGCTCTCACAAACAACGATTCCACGACTCAGCTCTCCCCGCATCACTCAGATCCACAACGGACGGTTCTGTATGTACGACATCCCCACAATGGACATGCTCTCCCGCAACATACGAGACCACGACGAACGGCTCTACCTGCAGCACTCTGGAATCTCCGATAAACTTTGCATCCATTAATCTGGAAGAAATTGCACTTCTTGGAAAATGAACCCATACCTGGTGTAGAAGCCTTTAAACTCTTGACCAGGGCCAAGGGGCTTCCACACAAGGTTATAATTTTAAATGTCATAAAGTTCAAGAAAAAAAATTGAGAGGGGATGCTTATGCATACAATTTACTTGATCTTGCAAGCCACAATTAGGGGAAATGTTGGAGAAGAAAACCCCACTTGAAATCTCTAGTATTGTGGTCCACGACTATGATTTTCACATCCACCAACACTAGTCTATTGCATTTGTTGGATCTTTTGAGTAGGCTTGATGTACTTTTCTCCTCGTGTCTTTTGAGCTATATCATAACTTGATTCAAAACCTGAAAGATCTCCAGATTCGAAAGTAGCAAAATGATTATAGCCAAGTATACTCGAAGCCACATCCTCTTTTATAGCATATGATGAGGTTCTTGATTGAGAATTGGGAGTTAAGAAAAAAATTTCTTCAACAAGAAGGGGAACAGAAGAATTTGCAGTGTTAATGTTAATGGGAGAAATTTCAGTAGAGACTGAGTCGATGGTAGGAGATTCAGTCATTGTGGCCTCATTCACGTCCGAAATTTCTGAGTTAATCTTGGCATTGTCAGCAATAGTAGTAGTTGGTTCAATCTCAACTATTGTAGTAGTTGTTGTAGTTGTTGGATAAACCACAACATGTGTTGTAGTATTAATGGCAATAGCTGAAGCATGTATTATGGCTGATAATATAGTATATGTAGTAGAAACTATAGCATCTGAGTCATGAGAAGGATAAACCTTGACAATGGATGTTGGTAGAGTGGGGATATGGACTTGTTCTGAGACTGATGCAACATTTTTGGTTAAGCCAGTTGAAGCAGGGGTTCCATCCGAGTTTGAGCTAGAGACCGAGGCAGAAGCAGATGCAGGGACAAATGCATGGATAGATGTAGGGATAAAGTTAGAGGTAAATGCAGAGGTAGTGACAACGACATAAACATTGAAACTTTCTGATACAGGAAATCCCTCAAGGACTGAGACAGAGAGAACTTGCTCTCCCGAAGCTTGAGGCAAGTCTTTATTACTTTATTGGAGGACTTGTCCAAATCAACTTCAACCATGATCTTAGCCTCACCCATGCATGTAGGATCAAGTCTTGGTTTATTAGTGAGCATTGTTCACCTAGGCCTAAAGCAATTTGGCTTATTCCAAATCTGTAGTATAGCCAGTTCGGGATATTCCTTAATGTCACCTATACTAGAACAATGAAGTTCTCAGGAAAAGACAACGTGGCTACATGGCTCCTAGATTTTGTAATCCCGATTTGGGATTTGTTCTGCTCCTTCTAGGATTGCTAGTTTACCTCTATTATGAGAAGTCAATTACTCTATATGGTTTATATTTTTCCCTCGTGAAATTGTGTGTACCCCTTAAAAGTTAATACAATTGAGTTGGCGAGTGTCAAACAAAATTTATATTAAAAATACAATTCATATAAATTAAAGAAGTGATACTTTCCATACAATCAAATGAAATCTAGTTACTTATATATTTTCCATATAATCAAATGAAATCTAGTCACATATATATTTTCACTCGTGCATATGTTTGTTGGAGCTGGAATTACACTTAACTACAAATCAAAATTATCACAAGAGAATTTGGGATATGTATAGCATTAGGGATATCACTACAAAAAAACATTGTAATTTCCGACATAATTCCGACCACTTTTCAACGGACAACATATCCATCGAAAATTTCCAACGGAGTCGATCTCTCAGGTATTTCCTTCGAAAAAACTAGATGTATTATAGCCGTTTGAAAATTTAAAAATCCGTCGGAAATTCGGACATAGCCACCTATAAATACACTTACCCCCTCATTCACAAAAATGCTAAAAAACAAACACATAGAAATGTCTTCTTCAAATCAGTATGAATATTTTGATCGTGGATAGATAAACCGCATCAGGATCTAGCGACGGGCCTACTTATGGAGGAGTTTGCAGTAGGGGCTTAGGAAATTCATTAGTTTCGCGACACAATAATCCAGAATCGTAGAAACCGGTAATATGTAATGTACATGTTGCAAATATCATAATTGCATATTAATTAGCATAAATGAAGTATGGAACCACATATATATGATATGGTTTATGCCGGATTAAAAAGGTTGGTATTCGCATGGAGAAAATGATTCAATGGTGAATTATGCTATTACTATAGTGCGGGCAAGTTAGGAGAAACAACAAGGAAGTAGAAAACGACTATGGTGTTCAGATGGTGAACGATGCGTTTCGTGAACATAAAGCAGAGAATGTTGATGATGGAGGTAGAATAGATGAACTTAATTAGAAGCACGAAGGTTCTTTTATATGTTAGATGTGGTTAAGCAGCCATTATACGAAGGTTGAAAAGAGGGCCATTGGTCTTTCACATCTGCAACTAAGTTGATGAGCATAAAGACGAATTACAATTTGAGCGAGTAGTGTGTGGATGCGATAGCTAATTTTGTGAAATATGTATTGCCTGACGACAATCTTGCACCGGGTTTGTACTATGAGATATAGAAAACTGGTAACTGGTCTTGGTTTACCGTATCAGATGATCGATGTGTGCATCGACAATTGTATAATCTACTAGAGAGAGGACGCAGCCCTCTCATCATCTCGATTTTGTCGCAGACCTCGGTTAGGGATACAGCTGGGCGAGTTCGAGTCCCACATAAACGAATGTTGTATTTTCCATTAACAGAGAGGTTGAAGAAGTTATATCAATCCGAGCGCACGAGGGGGCATATGAGATGGCATGCAGAGCATACAATAGAAGGAGAAATTACGCATCCCTCAAATGCAAAAGCATAGAAACATTTTCACAATGTGTATCCTTGGTTTGCGTATGAGAAAAATTATGTATACCTCAGATTATGTACATATGGTTTCAACCCTTTTGGGAAGCATGTGAAGCAATTGTGGTTAGTAATCGTTACACCTTACAATTTTTCATCATCTTTGTGCATGAAACGGGAGTTTCTGTTCTTCACATTCTCGTTCCCGAACCATAGAATCCTAAGAGATCACTCGATGTGTTCCTACAGCCGTTGATCTATAAGTTTCAACTGTTATGGGAGCATGGGGTTCAAACGTTAGGGTTTCATGATGCGTGTTATTCTTATGTGGATCATAAGCGATTTCTCAGCATATGGTATGTTATCTTGATGGCAACGCATGGACGGTTATCTTGTCCATATTGTCAAGATAACATTGATGCTTTCCAATTGAAACATGGCCAAAAGATGTGCTGGTTCGATTGCCATAGACGATTTCTACCGAGTAACCATCTGTATCATAGGAGCATCACATTTTTTAAAAAGAATAAAAAACGTATGTTGGTCCACCACGGGAGTTAAATGGTTATTATATGTTGACTCAATTAAGAGATTTTGATGATAAGAGAATAATTGAATGTAGGGGTAATGGCATGTTCCTACTGACGGTTGTGGAGAGCACCACAATTGGCACAAGAAGTGTATTTTTTGGAATTTGTCTTATTGGAAGAACCATATATTTATGCATAATCTAGATGTCATGCACATTAAGAAGAACTGTTTCGATACCATCATGAATACCGTTCTAAATATCCAGGGAAAGACGAAAGATAATTGAAGTCTAGATTGTACTTGCCAGATATTTCTTTCTGTAATGAGCTTCATGTTCAAGCGAACGGGAAAGCTCTTATCCCTATTTTACGGTTGGATGCTCCTTGAACGGAAGAGTTCTTTGAATGGATTATGCATAGTATTAAATTCCCAGACAGATATGCATCAAATCTTCGTAATTGTGTTGATAAGAGTGAAGGAAAGTTTTAAGTGATTAAGAGTCATGATTGTCATGTTGTCATACAGTGCCTTCTTCCATTTGCCTTTGTCGTCCTTCTACCACGAAACGTCCGCAGAACAGTTGAATGCACAATTACACTAGGTATATGTTATTGTATATTGTAAACCACAATTCCATGTATCATTCATTTACAGTATAAGGAATCAAACATCTGAAGGAGAAGATACATGTGATCCTTTGCAATCTCGAGAACATATTTTAACCTTCCTTTTTGATGTTATGGAACTTATGCAGCAAAGCTCTATTGGTTTCATTGGTGAGACTGATCATTCACTTGAAGTAGATCTCGTTGTTGACTTCACTGTTGAACCAGATGATGCGACATTCGAGATTTTAAAGGAGAAGATTGGTGAATTTTGGGAAGATTATGATTATGCGCCTTCAAATTATTCATCTGATTCAGATTATTGATCTGATTTGGATTATTCATCTGATTCAAATTAGTTATATGTATTTTAATGTATTAAATGTTTTAACATTATTTTTATGTATTAAACAATTTAACTTGGTATAACATGTATTATTATATCACTATTTCTATAGAAGTGATAAAAATTTATTTATTTCAGTTTTTTAAAAAAATTCGTAGGAAATCCGTCGGAAATTTCCTACGGTTTGGGGTTTAAGGAATCTATTAATGCACAATATTGTAAATAAGACAATCACAAAGTGGTTATATTTTATCAAAGTAATGACTCCACATTGTCAAAATAGAAAACGATATTTCAGACGGATTTAATGCAACTAATAAACAACTACATAACTTGATTAGAAGTTATAGTATAATGTTATAAGTATTTTTCGCAAACCACGTGATAAGTTAATCTCATTCTCGAGTTTTAGTTAACCACGTGATAAATTAACCACGTCATCGAAAGAATTATGTTTAAAACTATAATATACAATGCTTTGAATGATTTTTTTACCATTAGATTGCATTTACATACCCTATACTCTGATCCATTGAAAATTTATGACCAATTTTTGACGGATCTACATGCCTTCTCATTGGCCAGCGGTTACTAATATATATAAAATTATTATTTTTAGAATATCCGTCAGAAATTTGTCGAAAATTTCCGACGGATTTCTGATGGATATAAAATTTAGGCGGTCAAAATTTCATTAAGGCGACAATAAATTTCACTTATGCGGCAATTTAATTCGCTTCCGACGGAAACGTTCGTTGGAGATCCGTTTATAAATACACTGATCTGATCTTCTTTTCTTCATTTATCCTTTCACTTTTTTTTACTAAAATCTTTCTACATTCATCCGACTTCTCTCTACATTCAATCTAATGTAAGTTTTTTGGAATTTTTTTTGGATAAACTATAGGACTTCCGGATATTTGGCCATAATTTTTCCGGTATCCGGAGTTAGACTTTAGATATTCCGATTTAAAGAATAACCTTCTGTCCCAATGTGAGATTGAACTTGGGACATAAAGAAACCAACCCTTTTGTGTTACTACTATGCCACCATCTCATTGGTTGTTATATTTTATGTGTGTTTATCATATTAGGTTGTTACGTTTTAGAAATTGAAATTATTGTGTTGATTTAGGGAGTTAAATAGTTTAGGTGATTGAATTATAGGATTTGGAATGAAACTATGTTGATTTTATTGTTAGATTGTTAGATTTTGTTTACAATTTGTTTTTTCACTTCTATAATTTATAAAGCGTTGTTATTTAAATTTTATATATTTTTATGTTTTTATATATATAATTGTTTTTAATATTACTATATATAAAAAAATTATTTGTTTTTATGTTCTTATGTTTTTATATATAAATTTTTTAATTTTAAAATTTACTAAATATAAATTTTTTTATTTATTTTTAACTTTTAATATATAAAACGTCACTTTCAAAAAAAATTATTCAATTTTATATAATACAATATATAAAATATTTTTATTAAAATAAAATATATAATAAACGTTTTTATTTTTTTAATGTTTTTAATATATAAACATTATTTTATAAAAAAATCAATTTTACAATATTTTAAAAATACACTTTTTAATGATTGTAAATATATAACATTATTAATTTTAGTATAGTGAGTTCTTTATAAAATTTTATAAAAAATTTTATGATTATATATATTTACGGATTTATAAATATAATGTTATGCATATTTTTCTATTGTATATACTTGTTTGATCTTTCTAATGAATTTAGAATATTTTTGTAATTATTAAGTAATAAATTTTTATTTCCTTTTTTATTTTGTAGGTCGAAGTATCAAGATTTTTAAGCAGTTTGTGGATCTCGCTCTGAGGGAACAGCTAGTGGTGGTTCCGCATTAGAGACCACGTCTCCATCTCAGATTCGCGAGTCACATAATTCCGTCGCTCATACTCAGATATCTGTGGAAGAGTTGGTCCAGCAACCAGGGCGGTCAATCCTGACAAAACTCCACTCTCAATGCGAAAACAACACTATTTAATAAAATTACCTAATTTCATTTTTGAATTATATTTTAATTTTCAATTTTTTTTCTAATACTTAAATTTTTTTCATATTTGTAGGTTTCAGCTCAAAATGGCATCACCAAAGCCATTTTGCATATGTTGCGTACGATGCTACTTTATTCGTACTAGACGTTCGAAGACATGTTTTCGGAGATGCAAGAGACGTGGTTTAAATATTTTGCGGTAAGTTTACTTAATTTTTAAAATAATTTATCTTTTTTTTTATTAAACTAAATGTAATTTTGAATTTTTTTTCTTTTTCGCAGCAAGTTTTCACGTGGAAACCTGAACTTACGACCCTCATTGTATGGAGTTCCACAAACAGACGAAAACATCATATACCAAATAGACGAAAACATCATATACCAAACACATGAACGAGTGAAAGCAATTCTGGATCAAGGAGAAGAGGAGGCCAAAAGACTTGAACCCAAATTTCTAGGAAGGCTTCAAGAAGTACTGGAACATGGAGTCCACCAAAGCGATTTCATCAATAAACTCAAAAAACTGGAGGAGTGACCGACGCGGTATGGGGATGGCGACACAAAATGCGGATACGACGACTTTCGAAGCACGCGAAGTCGAGCTGGTAAGTTTTACTTATTGCTTCTTTATTTAATTTTCGATTTCTTATTTATTTCATAACATTGATTATTTTCTTATTTAATAGATGACTAAAGCGGGAAGGAGCATCCCGATCACTTAGTACTCATGAAAAATACCTACACCAACAAAAAAACCCGGATTGGTTCAGAATGCTGGTGTGCGTTAGATCCTTGAGAATGTGAAGAAGAAGAAGACGAACCTCTTTACGCAACTCTCTCATGATGCTCATTGTCCTTTACCCAATTATCCCGGTATGAGATCAACCGTTTGGTCCTCAAAGTAAGTCTTATTATTATTATTTTAAAAAATTTTAAAATAATTAATACTTATGTTTCCTCATCTCGCATAAAACTCCGGTTATCAAAAATTGCCGTCCAAGATTAAAATGCCTTCCAGAGTACGACGGGGCTACTTCTTCTGCCTGCTATCCAGCATCAAAGATCCACGATCAGCTTCACAAACTGAAGAAACAATTGATGGAGATCGACGGATTGAGTAACCAAATGAAGGAGATGGATGATGAGATCCAGGTTTTGAAGAAAGATAATACGGATATTCGAGTGTTTCTAAATATCTAGTTTCCGCATTTCTCCCATTTCAATCGACAAAGTTATTTTTCTTTTAATGTTTTAATTTTATGTTTAAACTACATTTTAAATTATGTTTCAAATTTTTAATTATAATTATAATTTTCTATATTTTTTTTTAGATTTTAATTATTAAAATATATAATTACTATTTATTAATAAAAATATTAATTAATGAAATTATTATTGAAATTTTTATTCGATTTCTTTTGGAAAATTTCCGACATTAATGTTTAAAAAATTGTATTAAAATTAATATATTTTCATCTGAAAATTTATTTTGAAAAATCGTCGGAAACTGTCCGTCGGAATTTTTTTTTACGAACACATTCCATCGTTAATTTGTCGGAAAGCAGTCATCAGAAATCCATCGCAAATTTTGACAATATTTCGACGGATTTACAATTTTCAACGACCTAAAACTGACAGCCAAAATCCTTCAGAATTCGATCCATTTCTTGTACTGTGGTTAGTCTAGTCACCTTAAATATAGATAGATGCTTAAATTAGTGGTTAACAAATTAGCTATATATTATATGTTGTCCTAACCCACACGCAACCTAACATTTCTGCTTCTACATAGGTGGTCTGATACTGAAAATGCATGGCTTTGTAGCTAATAGGCCTAATCATTATGCTATTTTAAAATTTATTAGAGGTACCTTCTACTGACATCTTTCACAAAACAGTACGATTGATCGATCTATTTCATACTAACTAGTCAATGAACATAAATTTAGATAGGTCCGGAAACAAAAAAGTAGAGCGGGTCAGCACGTGGCAACCATAGAGAGGCATGCAAAATAAGAACCGTGCTCCATTTCACTATCGCCGCCCCTATCACGTGACGTTGCTTCGCCTTTGCCACCTCAACTCTTCACGGCTCTGTCGCTTTGGTTGTTGGTGAGAGCACCATGTGATTCCAACAACTTCAAGCTACTCATAATATATAACAGAGAAATTATAGGACTCCATCAAGTAGACTAATTATCGGGAATCCAATATGTTTTTTTCTTTCTTAAAAAAGATAATTTATCAAATACATAATACGGATATACAAATGATTTATTTTAGTATATCAATTAGTTTTATGGTAAGAACGTATAACTTTGCATCGACTTTTCTTGTACATTATCTATGATGTATATGTGTTTTTCTAAACCAGTAGCTATATTATCAGTTTCAAAGATTGGTTAATAAATTTTCAAAATGGATTTAATTTTTAAAGAACTATTGAAAATAGAAATGAGAGGATGGATGTGGGACCCTAAGAATTCCAGCCGTTCACTCTACTAAACGAAGCAGAAGATCGAATCGGTTAAAGAGGGGGAAAGCTGTTAAGGAGGCGGGACCCACTTTTTGCTGGGAAGTTTGTAGACAGATTTTTCTTGTTCCCTCCCGGTGGTGCACGTCTCTCTCCTCCTTTCGCCACGTGTCTTCTTTTACTACACGCTGTACCACTCTTCTTTGGATCCTTTTACTTTTTATAAAAGTTGGAAGATAAAATTCGATTTATAGGATATAATCACATGATTTTCCGTTGACTTATAAAAACACAAAATTGTCATAGCACAATGTTTAAAAAAAATTTGGCTTACAGTTGAATTTTTGGTAAAAAATGATTAAAAAATATACATATGATAGTAAAACTGTAAATAAATGATGTGTTTTACAAATAACGTGATATTTTATAAAATAGCTCGTTATCACAAAAATAACATAATATTTGTTAAATTTTTGTACAAAATGCATATTATTTTTAAAAAAACACACGAAAAAATAATAACTTTGTTACTGTTTTATCATCGTAATTTTTGTTATAAAAGTAGAAATAGAATATCCACTACATATTCTATTAAATTTTTATGTAAACACGTGGAGTATCACGGCGTTAGGGGATCAGATCATACGTGGTCGAGATCAGATCATACGTGGTCGATATGTATGTTGTCACTTGTTAGAGAAAAAAAGGGAAAGAAAAATGGTCACAGCCTTCTTTCTTAAGAGAAATACTATTCTTCAAGCGATAAAATGTAAAAAGGAGTTTGTGGAGCATGCGAGTAACATAGGTGCACACGTGTGTTGAAAAATACGTATAAGGCAAGTACTTGTCTTTCGTATAACTACATGTACATGTACATACGCAATGTTGCCCCTGACCGTAACTACACCGTATGTATATATATACGAAACAAAAAGTGGTGGAGTCTTGTTAGGAACAAACCCTAATTAAATATATTGCACCTTTTTAGAGAAATCGGCCATGCATGCAAAAGGTAAAGAGTACGTAAGAGTTATAAGCAACAGATTTTCTGAAAATATTTAAAAAATCAGATTCTATAACAACTTTTGGGAAGAAAACAAGTAAAGCAACCTCACGCGATAGCCTAAGTTAGACTCGTCTGCAAACAATAAAAAGATTTAATTCCAAAAGTTTGCCCCGCGAAAATGTGCATTTCAATTAACTTAGAACGTCGCCAATCTCTATCTCATATTTGGCGTAAAATGATGTGATTTAGTTCATGAACTTCCTTATTGCCAGATTTGGGGTATATTAAATGTTAGTTAAGTATTTAGTTTGTCAAGAATAGTAATAAGTTTAAATGGGATTTACTTAAGTAAATAAATCCGAGGAAAAAGAAATCAAATAAGATAGGCGAGGCCGTGATAATTAATTAATTGATTAGTAGGAGAGAGAGAGATATATGTTGTTTAGTTAGCGAGATTTTCAGAAATCGGACCTTTAATTTTCAGAAATCGGGTTTTTGTCTTTCGGATATCAAGCTGTTGATTCCGGTAATATCGGTTCATGTAAAATATTGGGTTTTTAATGAATCTTCGAGTGAAAAAAAAAAAAATTGTTGTTGCTTGACGCATGCGTAGTAGAGTCAAAGATGGCCTCGTAACTGCAGTGACGTGTACTTAGGGGATGCAACGCACGTGACATGTATTGTTATTTTGCGTTGATACGTTGAGACGTTGAGTAGTGTTCAAGCTAGGGTTAAAGCCATTCAACTTTTTTTTTTTTTAATTTCATTTTGGTTCTGATTAATAAATAATCTGTGAAATATAAAACGTATAAAAAATACATGAATGTTTTTTTTAAGACCAATCAAGAAATTTTGGGACGAAGCCAACATATGCATATGCATGTCGAAAAATATTTGTTTTTTTTCCAAACAAGAATCGAACTAAAAGTGTCAAAAACGCACAATTTGTAAAGGATTTAATAATTCTCCACTAACCCAATGTTTTTTCTATTACCTATTTTTGTAATATTCCAAATGTTGTTTACCGGAGCTTCTAATTAACATTGTTTTTCTTCTATTTTTCTTTCTCTTTATTACTTATAGTATCACGTATTTTGGTAAAAAAATTAATGTAATTAGTAAATTTTGTGTTGTTATCTATCAGAGTGTTAGGTTATTGGCTTCCATTGGAATTAATTAATAAACACCCTCTGATGATGGTAATGACGATAACATAACAGGCAACATTTAGGATGTTTTCAATGCAACAACCATCATACGTACGTACGAATTAAGGGCTGATAAGGGAAATACACAAATCTTTGATGTGAAAATATGATGAGGACGATCATCTCCATATATATTAGATTGAGTCTATAAACCGCAAAAGCATATGATGTTTATATATGTGAACACAAAAACAAAGAGAAATATAAATTTTCTATGAAAACCTCCACTAGTTTCATAAAGCATAATGCTTAAAAGAAGTTCAATGAAAAAAATGTTCTATTTGTAGCATTATATATGGGTGGTCAAAAGGCTTACGCATATCATAACAATGCTAATGAGTGTTGTACCACAATTGACCATGCAGAGACAATGAAAAAATTCCAGACCAATTTGACTAAAACAAACACGTGTAGTGTAATTTCAGAAGTCAACCAGGTTAGAAACAATCGAATGGAATGGTGGCATTACGCTGCTACCATCATCAATATCTATTTTAGTAGATATGTATACTTACTAAGAAGCAAGAATATGCCTTTGAAAAAGTTCAAAGCATACAAGATGAAAATTCAAAACCAACTTGAAAAATCTATAAAAACAGTTATACATGACAAAGAAGGCGAGTTTGATGAGAATGAAATGCGTTTCTTAGAGAAAAATGGCATTATTCATCGAAAAAACTGCTCCTTATTCACTTGAAACTATTGGAGTTGTGGAACAAAAATTCTAAACTCTTACAGAGATGATGAATGCACATTTCCATGATTTTGAGTTATCTCAAGAAATGTGGGGGAAGCGTTGCTTACCACATAAAGTCATTGGCAAAACGCCATATAAACTTTTGAAAAGGTAAAGTACATTCGTACAAATACCTGAAAGTGTGGGGGTGCCTCACAAAAATCGCAGTGCCACCTCTTGAAAAGATCACAATCAGACCAAAAATGGCATATTGTATTTTATAGGATATGCACATAAAAATAGTGCTTATCGGTTTCTGATTTATCATCAGATGTACCGGATATCCATGTAAATACAATAATAAAATCAAAGAATGTATATTTCTTTTAACACTTGTTTCGGTATAAGGATAAACAAAATCCAAAACCAACTCGTGCAGAATTTTGTTTTTATCACCTCTATAATTGAGCCGATTACTTATGGCACATTGTGAGATGATGTAGAAGAATATGTAAATCTTTTGGTAAAGATTTTTATTGGTCTTTCTCCAAGAGAATGCACCGTAATTTTCACTAAAGCCAAGTCTAAATTAGACAATCCTTCGTGGAAGGAAAACCTCATTAGTGAGATCGACTCCATTATGAAAAAACCATATATGGAAGACAATCGATTTATCACAAGGGCATATAGTCCTAAGGTGTAAATGGTTTTTAGTCGAAAAACTATGTCTTAGTCGAAAATACACAGTCTATAGACTTGTGAAGTCTCTGTTTGGGCATACAAAAACTCTGAAACAATAGCCTGAAATATTTGACATTGTCAAATAGTTTTCACATAAATAAATATGATAAGTTTATATACATCAAAAGTACTACCCACGGATACATTTTGCTAA
This sequence comes from Pseudoturritis turrita, assembly GCA_900406555.1. Taxonomy (NCBI): domain Eukaryota; kingdom Viridiplantae; phylum Streptophyta; class Magnoliopsida; order Brassicales; family Brassicaceae; genus Pseudoturritis; species Pseudoturritis turrita. Next base: position 113,749 of record OVBL01000685.1, read on the forward strand.
ATTTGTATGTAAATCACATGATTTGAAGACATAAAGACATGGTCGAACATACTAATATTGTTCAAGATCTACTCAAGTGTGCTCGGCGGACGTAGTCTATGTACTAAGTTGCTACACACGTAACCCATATTGAGTTAAAAACATCATGTAAATCTTCCAAATTAACTCTGTGGAATAGATTAATCATGGAACCTCAGTTCATAGCTTGAGATAAAGTGAAGGAAGCTTAATGGTTTTAGCACTTGATAAAAGATATCATGATGTGGAAAAACTAGTGTGAGCATTACGACTACAGCTCAACATTGAGTTTTTGTATAATGGTTAGTCATATCTTTTAAGAAGATGGCATACAACCATTAGACAATTGATCTCAAATGGAGTAAACTCAACAGATTTATCTCATCGGACAACCTATGATCCATTTATTAAAGGTGTGTCACGAGATCAAGTTGTAAAATCATCAAGAGGATTGGGTTTAAAGCCTATGACTTACGGAGATGTTTGATGGGAACCATACCTACATGACTGGAAATCCCAAGATGTAGGTTCAAAGGAAAAACTAAGTCAAACTGAATCTGCTAAGAGCACTGTGAGACTTTTATCTCTACCCAGTTTCTAAGATGATGTAAAGTGTTCCTGTATAAAAAGGATAAGCATTGCTTTTAATGATATTCACCATAGCTTTGATATGTTCGTGGAGTATTACAGAATACTTCATAAAAACAAAGTCTAATGAACTATCACCTAGTGAGTGTGAAATGAGGCTGTTTCTAGTAGAATGAATGAAAGGCTATATTCTCTAAATTTACTCATGGAAACCAGCCATGTTCAAGGCAACAATGAACACAATAGAGAACCTAGTTCTGTGAGAGAATGAAGTTGTGTTATAGTTGTTGTCTCGGTTTACATCAAAGTCCGGGTGGTTCAAGACATCATATTCACTTCCTGGTCGAGTAAATCCAACAGATATTAACAATGACTGGTTCAAAACTGAAAATGCTACCAACTCATATACAGTGGATTTTTTCGCTTGTACTCTCAAAAGTCCGTTTTCTCGAGTCTTGTTGCATCTGTCAAGTTTGTCGAGTAGTCATGTGTCTAGAGTCATTTCTATTCATGTGGGGGATTGTTGGAACTCATTTTTTGACGAAATAGTTTAAGACAATTTTCCGGTGCATTTTCCGTGGAGACATTCATCAGGATGACCGGATTCTAGGCACGATAGAATCGTCGCCGTAAACACTATAATGTAGTGTATTCATTTATCAAAAAATGAAGTGTTTTTGAATGAGAAATATTGGTCCAAAGTCGATAACTTGGAAAGCGTGTTAAGCTTGATAATTTGGTTAAGTGTAAAAACTAGCAAATATCCCACATTAGATACATGAGGTGAAAAACCTCGTGTATATATAGGGGTGTCAAAATGAGTCATTAGCTCATGAGCTGATTCAACTCAACTCGGATTTTCACGAGTCCGAGCTATATTTTTTAGGCTCATTTAATAAACGAGTTAAGTGATTGAGCTTAATTGAGTTGGCGAGTTATGCGAGCCAGCTCTAATGAGTCGTGAGCTAGCTCACAAACAGTTTTTTTTTTAATATTTAAAATATTATTTATATATTGTAAATATATATGAGATATTCATATACCATGTTCTCTTTTAATTAAATCAAAAATAGAAATAATCCATTATACTTATATTTTTTGTTTTACATTTTAATTTTTGACTCTCAGGTGAAATAGATTCAGCAACCATTTGGATGATCATTGCATTATTTTATTTTAATTTTTATTATTAGAAATTGGATTTAATTTAGCATTCGATAACAATATTATTGGGATATGTTTTTAATATTGAACATTTAAAGTTAATTTTGGATTTTATAATAGTTAAATTTTTTAATTATTTTATTTTTATATTTATTTTATAATAATTCGCGAGCTATCTCATTTAGATCACGATCTAGATGATCTGAGTTTGAGTTTAAGAATATAAAATTATATAATAAATGAGCTGAGCCGAACTGAGCCATGAAATAGTCGAGCTCATCATGAGCTGAACTGAGCCGAGCGAACTAGCTCAAATTGACTTTCCTATGTATATATATGGAGAAGTCATAACAAAGTTTAAAACTTGCGAATACACAATGATGTATTACAGAGAAGAAATTCTAACCACGCACGCATGGATTGAATCGAATCGAATCTAACCCAACCGGATTGAGTTCGAGACTAGGATTTGGTTTTGAATTTGTTCAATGGACCATAAGCCTAATAACCTATTTATTTTGGACCAAATTCAAATCAAAATTGTGATTAATTTTATAATTAAAAATTATCACAAATATCTTCATTAATTGGATACCAAATAACGTACCAATTGATTTCGTAGTTATGGTGGGATTTGACATTGATTTCTTAAATCAATGGAAAAACGTTTGTGGAATTATGGCTTAAAGACAAGCTTAAGAAACATAGCCTCTCTGATTTTTCTATAAAGAGAAAAAAATATTCATTCGATAAATTACATGGAGTTCTACGCATCAATTCCTTCTCTTCTTTTATTTTTATTTTTTTTTGTGTCTGATGGTACAACACAAAAAAAGCGTTCGTTTGATTATGCTTTTGGGTTATGCAAGACAAAATGATTGCAATTGTATCTTGAAATTCAGAACGTCACACAACCGTCACACTACGAAACATTTTCAAAATTAAGGATAAAGATCATATCTTGTCTCTGCAAATCTATTTTTTTCCTAATTCATGTATCGGTATTGTTATTGTAATATCGATTTATTTATGTATTTCACTTACAAATATCAGTTTGCCCATATTATAGTAATTGAGTTCCTACACTTTTGACTTCTTTGCAATCTTCATAGTTAAATTTATCTAAATTTGTTTCGAAATCTAAATTTCTTTCTAAACATTTTTATGAAGATTTCCTCTTTAACCAAAAAAAAAAGTGAATAAGTTCCTATATTTTTCTCTATTTTTAAGTTATGATTAAATTTTAATTATTTATATATTCCATGATTTTCAGTATATGTGAATAGTATTTAAAATGAATCATTGGTTAGAATAATTTAAAATGAATTAGTGGTCAGATGATGATGTTTAGGTTTGTAACTTATTACATCCTTCATTTAGATTGATATTAATGATAAAATTAGGTTTGATTATTCTAATAAAGATCATATAATTTTATTGCATTCAATGTATTTATTAAACTTTTTGAGCCTAATTTAGTTTAGCATTTTTTTTAAACTAATGAAAGTTATTAAGGTGTTTTGCGGATTTAATGGACTTGATTTTCTTATGCTTATTGGTTATTTGATTTTCAAATGAAATTTAAGCAAATTTTGGTAATTATCAAAGTTGATTAATATTTTTAGGATTAGTCTTATATAAGTGATTCATGCTCTAGAATTATGCTTAATTCAAACCCTTGCATCATTGTTTGTTTATTGATTCATGCTCCTCTTCGTTAAACTCTTGATCCAATATTTGTTTTTTCTTGTTTAATCGTTTGGTATTTTCACTTAGTTTTGATTTTTTCGTTTTTGCTATGAATGTTTTCAAAGAAAATATATCACACGCACTTAGCTTTTATATAAGAATAACTCTCTTATTATGTTTAGAAAAATAGCTCAAAAACTAAACACCAAAAACTCTCTGTATATCATTGTTACAACTCAACAATGATATTTATAGTACTAGCACATCTTTGCTATTCTTATTTCTATTAGAACTAGATAACTCCTAATTCTATTAGGAATACATTAACCCTATCTTATCCTAACCAATCTTGTTAGAGATATCTTAGACGGCAAGCTATGTTCGAAGCTTATCCAACATCTCCCTCGTAAGCTTCAACTTGGTTGGACATGTCATGAACTCCTATCAAGTTTCTCATCTCACTAAACTTGATCCGTGCCAAAGGTTTAGTTAAGATATCCGCCTTTTGTTCAACTCCTGGTACGTATTCCACATCAACAAAATCCTTCTCAATGCACTCTCGTATAAAATGGTAGCGTTTACTTTTACCATGAAATACATGGTTTTTGGTGAGTGCTATTGCAGATTTGTTATCAATCTTGATGATGATATGATCGGCCTTCCATCTTGTGATCTCGCTTAATAGGTCTTGAAGCCAAATGGCTTGTTTAGCCGCCTCCGTTGCTGCCATGAACTCAGCTTCACACGATGAGAGAGCAACCGTGTCCTGTTTCTGTGAACACCAAGTAATCGGTGAGGATCCAAAGTAGAATATATGACCCGTTGTGCTTCTTCCATCATCTTGATCAATATTGTGACTACTATCGCTAAACCCAATGATCTTCTTTGATCCTCCATGATTAAACTTCAAGCCAGATGCAACCGTTCCCTTAAAATACCGTAGCATGTGCTTCATTATTTCACCATGTGACTTACGAGGACTTTGCATATACCTGCTAGCAATTCCAACAGAAAATGCCAAATATGGTCGTGTGTGTAATAAATACCGTAAGCACCCTACGTTCCTTTTATAACATGTAGGATCTATCTCTGCTTCTTCTTGTGCCTTTGAAACTTTCAGTCCAAACTCCATAGGTACTTGAGTCGGATTGCAAGTTTATAAACCGGCTTCTCTCAAGATCCTTCGCGCATAACCTTCCTATTTAATTTCGATTCCACCTTCAACTTGATGTGCTTTTATACCGAGATAATAAGTGAGCCTTCCGAGATCCGACATTTCAAACTTAGTTGACATCCCAGCCTTGAATTCACTTATGACTTTGAGAGTGTTGCCGGTCACAAACAAGTCATCGACATAAATAGCAACAATGAGAAGAGTTTTTCCCTCTTCTTTGTGATACACATAAGTTTCTTTTGAGCACCTTCCAAATCTTATCTCCTTCAAGGTTTGATCTAATTTTGTGTTCCAAGCTCGAGGGGCTTGTCTCAAGCCATACAATGCTTTCGAAAGTTTGTACACCTTGTGTTCTTCACCTTTTACTTCAAAACCTTCGGGTTGATCAACATAAACATCTTCTTTTAATTCTCCATGTAAAAATGTTATTTTTACATCTAAGTGATGAATTTTCCCATCCATGTGTTGCCGCCAATGCAATCAACAATCGTATGGTTTCTAAATGAGCAACCGGTACAAAGACTTCATCAAAATCTATGCCAGATTCTTGTACATATCCCTTAGCCACAATCCACGCCTTGTACTTGTTGATAGTACCATCAGCATTTTTCTTGATTTTGAAAATCCACTTGAGACCAATAAATTTTGTCTCACTTGGTTTATCAATTAAAAACCATGTCTTGTTTTTGTTGATAGAAGCAATCGCTTCTTTGCATGCTTGTCTCCATTTTAACGAACCCTTTGCTTCTTTATAACAACTTGGCTCATCATTCATCGAAAGTAGAAGTCTCTCATATTCTACAGAGGCTTGAAGGACATAATCATCAAGATAATGTGGTTGACTTACTTGACGAGTCGATCTTCTTAGCGGTTGCTCTACTTGTTGATGGTGTGCGTCACTCTCATTAACATGATTGTTATGAGGGTCTTCGTCCATGTTGTTGTCATCTCCATGTTCATGATTATGATGCTCGGAATCACTGAACTCATTGCTTCTGGTTTCGTCATGATCTTCGTGTTGATCATTGCCGACTACCGCGGGTCCTTTTCTTGCATCTACAACTTCACCCCATTTCATGTGAAACATTCCTGGGTTCCTTCTTGGTCCGTCTCTAGTTTAATTCCAGCTCCAACTTGTCTTCTCATCAAATACCACGTCACGGCTCACAACTATTTTCGTGTCGTTGGGTTATAAAGTCTATAGGCCTTGGATCCCAGCTCAATCCCAAGGTGCACTAGTGATTTTGATTTGTCGTCCAGTTTCTTGAGGTTTGTAGCTTCAACCTTCGAGTATGTTAAACAACCGAAAACTCTTAAATGTTCAAGGTTCGGTTTCTTCTCTCACAAGCATTCGTAAGGGGTCATGTTTTCAAGGGCTCTTGTTGGTACCCTATTGATTACATAGGTAGAGTGTCGTACTGCTTCTCCCCATAAAAGTTTGGTACCTTCATTGCCTTGAGAATACTCTTTGTCATCTCCAACAACGTCTTATTCCTTCTCTCCACTACACCATTTTGTTACGGTGTGTAGGGTGCCGTGAGATGCCTCGTGATCCCGTTTATCTCACAAAATTCATGGAAATCCCTTGAAGTGAACTCACCTCCTCTATCAGTTCTAAGAGTCATGATTGCTTTCCGAAGATCCTTCTCTACTAGACTTTTAAACATCTTGAATCTACCAAATGCTTCACTCTTTTCTTTTATCAAGATTGTCCACATGTATCTCGAGAAATCATCTATGATAACAAATATATATTTGTTATGAGCAATGGTTGGTGGTGTTATAGGACCACATAAGTCTGCATGTAGGAGTTCTAGGGGTTTAGAAGCTCGAAACATAGATGTCTTTGGAAAAGATTGACGAGTTTGTTTCCCAACTAAACACGACTCACACAATCTTTTTTCTTCTCTGATTTCCGGCAAGCCATGAACCATCTCTTGTTGGAACATAGTATTGATTGTTTTAAAGCTTATATGTCCTAACCTTGCGTGCCACCTCCAAGTATCATCTTCTATGCTCGTGTGTAAGCATATCGGTTTTCCTATCTTTAGACTTATTTTGTAGAGTCTATTGGATGAAAGTATGACCTTTACCACGAGCCTTCCACTTGGATCATGGAGTGTCAAGTAGTCTTGTCTCATCCTTACATCACACCCGACTTTCGTAGCTTGTTCTAAGCTCAGAATATTGCTCTTAAGTTCGGGAATATAGTAGATATCGGTAACAAGTTTTTGTTCATCCGTTTTGCTTTGAAAAAGGATTGATCCTTTCCCTCCTATTTCAACACAAGATCCATCTCCGAATTTTACCTTGCCCTTTATGTTCTCGTTGAGCTCCGAAAAATATGTCTTGTTGCCAGTCATGTGGTTGCTTGCCCCATTATCAAGATACCAAACTCCTCCTTCCCCTTCGTTGGTTTTATAGTTCTTTGGTATGATATTTTCTTCATTTAAGAACACGACTTCATACATATAAAAGGCTGGGTCGGCTTCTTCCGTCTCTACTTTATTTGCTTTTTGTATATTTTGTGTTCTTTCAGGACATGTGGAAGCGAAGTGGCCGGGTTTGTCACAACGGTAACAAATTACTCTTGATATATGCTTCTTCTCTTTTGTTTAGTTTTGATTAGTTTGATTTGTTGTCCGTTCTTGTGAGTTGAATCTTCTTCTGCCTCGTCCTCTGTATCCTCTGCCTCGTCCTCTGTATCCTCTGCCTCCTCTTCCACGTCCTCTCCCTCGTGATGCAGCAAAGCTTTGTTGATCTGAATTTGCGAATAACAGCTTGCCTTGTGTTTCTCCATGATTCTCCTCATCGAGAATTCGTTCTTCATAAGCCTTGAGTCTTCCTATAATATCCTCAAATCCTGTTGTGTTCAAATCTAGAACTTGTTCGAGAGAGGCTATGATTTGGATGTATTTGTTTCTTGGCAAACTATTGAGAAATTTCTTCACGAGTTTGGGTTCCTCAATTGTTTGTCCAAGAGAGGCCGACTTCGACGCTAGCTCCGATAACTTTCTCGCAAAGCTATCTATTGTATCTATGACCTTCATCTTGATTCTTTCAAACTCGGACATTAGGGTTTGAAGTCTTGCTTCTGTGACATGATCGGCACCTAGGTGACGGGCTTTGATTGCTTCCCATATCCCTTTTGGAGAATCTTGTTTGCCTACTTGCAAGATAAGAGCCTCCGGGATGGATTGAAACAACAATCCTATCGCGACATCATTCTTGTCGGATTCAATTGTACCTGGTTCAGTTGTTTCCCACACCTTATGAATTCGCAATAAGACTTTCATCCTCATGGCCCATACCGTATAGTTTGTAGAGTTTAGCTTGGGGCATTGGATTGAAGAAGGAATGAATTCCTTCGGGCGAGAAGGAGTGTTGACGTCTCCCATGGCTTGGTTATGTCTACCTTCTTTGATCGTCAAAGCTTCGTGATCGAGTTTCCGTGTTGATCGATTCGCCTCAAGCTCTGATACCAATTCAAAGAAAATATATCACACGTACTTAGCTTTTATATAAGAATAATTCTCTTCTTATGTTTAGAAAAATAGCTCAAAAACTAAACACCAAAAGCTTTCTATATATCATTGTTACAACTCAACAATGATATATATAATACTATCACATCTTTGCTATTTCTATTTCTATTAGAACTAGATAACTCCTAATTCTATTAGGAATACATTAACCCTATCATATTTTAACCAATCTTGTTAGAGATATCTTAGGTGGCAAGCTATGTTCGAAGCTTATCCAACATGTTTATCTAATGTTTTTTAGTTCCCCGTTTATTTTTTTATATTTGTTAGTTTTAAAACCATAATACTTTTAACAAACCTATCACTAGCTCTAATTTCGCATTTTAAGTGAGTGGCCGCTTGATACTTGTGTACTCGATCCTGTTTAAAGTCGAGACATCAACAACTTGATATATATTTTCAAGATGTTGTTTCATATTTAATAACATTACAAGACCATATAATTTCATAAAGCATTCTAGGAGAAGGTTCAGTGATCATGTGTAGTAATAATAAAACGAAATACAATTTGAGGCATGAAAACAAAGTTAATAGGTTGGATCTATCTTTTTAACGTGTCTAGTAGGAGAGGAAGTGGATTGGACGGGTAACGTACGGTAGAGAGGAAGATAAGATTGATTAAAACATGCGGAGTTGGTGGAACCACGGATCTCTATAAAATAAGTATCCTTATAGACTTATACTTCAATCAAGTAGGCTCCAAGTGTTAATGCATTTTCATACAACTAAAGTTTTAATTTATTTGAAAGGCAAGAGTGAGACATTTGTTCCTGGAAGATGAAGTATCCCACACATGCAGTAACCTACGTGCAAATCTATGCACCGTATTTTAAATTAATATATATATTTGTGTCAGTGTGTGTATCTGTATATATATATCGTGTGCATATTAATTGATATAAAATCCAGAGAATCGATATAGCGCATGCATTAGCTTCTTTTATATTACTATTTGGGTATTATACGGATTTAAGTAAAAATGAAATATCTTTGCGCAGAAGGAATATCAGAAGCGTGATTCTTGAATTTGCCAAAATGCAAAGCTCGCTGATTTATACTTTTATAATTTACGTTTCTGGACTAAAATTATTATTATTATTATTATTATTATTATTATTATTATTATCAAATACTGGTTTTGGATTTATAAGAATTCCAAAACTTTATATGATTATAAAAAGAAAAGAAAAAACAATTAAAGTACGGAGCATTATATACTTTACTTAACATGCACATGCACCACGTCTATAATTGCTGTACATGTACCCCTCCTTGCCTTTTCTTGTTTACATTTTTTCAGTACAACAACTTGTGAAAAGGGTTTTACTTTTATTTTTGGTATGTTAAATGATGAACACAATTTTAAATTTGGGTTAATGGGTAATTATTCAAAGAATTACGGATTGTTAAACGCAGAACCACGTATGCAAAATTCTTGGCATAACGTAGAAATGGGAATTCAAGCCAACCCTACATTTGATCTAATTAATATATATATAGCATTTGACCAAAAAAGAAAGTGGGGATTTGTGAAAATTTAGCGTAACGAACCACAATAATAAATGGGATTAAGAGGAAGGAAACCAAATACATAACTTAACGTTGTGGCCATCTCTCTAATAATTTAAATTCGAAAGAAATGTTTTCCAAAGATTAATTAAGTTGAAAAACGTCATTAATATAAATGAAACAAGGACGATACAATCCGGAACCAAGCTTATATTTGGCTGGTATCATCAATTGGTTATTAAACTTCAAATTTTGGATAATAAAGTTAAGTGTTGGTCCCATTGATATATCTGAAACATAAAAGAGAAGAGAGTGTGGTACAAAATGTGAGACAGGTGAAGGGAGAAGGCGTGCTGCCTTCAATTTATGTTTGAGTAACATTTAAGCCATCCTAACATTCTCTGTTCATCATTTCACTTTACTCTCTTCTTTAATATTTTGTTTTCTATTTACTCTATATTACTTTTTTACTTTTGTAAAGAAATATATATAAATTAATAAAACTCCATCGAATCCAGCTTCAAATAATTTGGCTACTTGCTAATAATACTGTTCTCTTTTTCTCTTTTTCTCTTTTTGTACAAGTGCACAGAGGTCTTCTTTTGGGTCAAAGTCAAATTGATGTACTTATATACAGCCTTTTTTCGTGTGTGTGGTTGTGATATTTATAAATTGTAACCCTTTCAGCAAACTCGAAATTGAAGTGGTCGTCAGTGGATGAGGTTAAAAGATGAAAGAAAAATGTCCAGGTTTTTGTCCAGGTTTTAGTTTAACTGGTACAAATTTTTGGCATTTTTAAAAAGGAATCCAGAGAAAACAAGCGAAAGGAAAATAAATCAAAATCAAAATCTAAGATCAAATTATATGGGATTCATTGGTACTCGATTCTTTTGTATTCAAAATTGTTAAGCGGCCACTAGCTAACTCTATATTGTGAAAATTAGTAATGTCAAGTCAAATTAGATATTTTTTAAATATATAAATCGATGGCAACAGTTTTTTTCCTTTTTAAGTTGCTTTATACCTCTGGATATTTAGGACCAGTCCTGGTCAGATATCCATTATAAATCTGAATGGATAAATTGCATCATGTCCTAATGTTTAAATTATTTAGTATTTCAGTCTAAACTCTTAAATTTATCAATAGTTCCTTTCTCCAAAAAAAAAAAAAAAAAAAAAAAACTCTTAAACTTAGAGCCAAACGTTAATTCGTTTCTTTTATAATTAGATTCTCATCCAATTTTTTTTCATTTTCATTTAGCCAATAAAAAATGATATCATATTTTAGATTCATTAAAGCATCTTCGATCCATTGTTCCATTTTTTACTCCAAAATGGAGTTAAATTTTACTTCAACCTTACTTCATTTTGGAGTAGAAAATAGAGTAAAGAGTAAAAAAATAAAGTACTGATTACTCTATATTTAGAGTAAACTCATTTTTTATTTCATTTAGAAATTGGAAATGGAGTAGGGTTGGAAAATATTTTACTCTAAACTCTATTTTAGAATAAAAAATGGAGTGGAGTTTAAAATACCCTTAACAAATTCAATGAATGGGCTATCGAGAGCTAGGCTCATCCGAAAGATCACTCAGACTTAGACCCCGATTACCCCTCGTTAAAAAAAGAACTCTTAAACATAGATGATTACTTACTAAACAAACCATTTGTTGACCGAGGAAAAATGGAAACGTCTATAACTTCCCATCTTTTACCTTTTTCACGTAAGAGAAGACAAAAGTAGTAATTAAGGAAAGCTTGGGATCATAATTTTGAGAAAAAACATGGTCACGTGATCGACGAGAGGCTGAGAAATTGAAGACGTACGTCAACGGCATTAAGTAAAGTTAAGATTAGGGTTGTCACAAGAACGTGATCATCAAAACAAAGCTCCATAGAAGACTCTTAAAACATTGCTTAATGCCTCCTACTTCTTGGACAACCTTTACGTGCATGATAAGTGAATAAACTTAACCTTCTTCTAAGTTATCCCCTAATTTCCCCCTTTTAAAAAAAAGATAGATTCATTTTAATTTAATTATATAGGATGAAACCATATATTTTTGATGATGTAAAGTCTAACTATGCAGTATTAAAAGTTTTGACAAAGTAATGATAAAAAAATATCCATAAATTTTTTGGATAGTTCAGAACATGTGAATTTGTTACACTAGTTTTCATATATTATTTGAGGACAATCCGTTTGGAATATTATTTGTGGATGTTCTGCTAATTTTCTGACATATTTACGAAATTCTTTTTATTTGATTATTGGTTAAGTTCTGAGCCTGGTTTAAGGTTGGTTTAAGTCAATTAGGAATCATGAGTTGGTTTAGGCTCTGGTCAAAATTTCGGTTATTTGGCAAGTATAAAACTGCTGTGTTTTGTGGTACTTCTCAGTCTTATCGCCAGGCTATTCGAGATCTGCTCAAGAGACTTTGCACGTGCGATTTGCAGAGTGTGAGAGTTTTTGTTACGAGTGTGTGAGGTTGTTGTAACTGATTTGGTGAATGAGAGAGAGTATATATGGGTGGGTTTATCATCTTCGTATTCTTAGTTGATTTTATCTTGTATCGGGTAGAGAGAGATAAAGCTGTTGAGAGTTTAGGTTGGGTGAGTGATCGGAAAACATCTTTCCAATACTGGAAAACTCTGGAGCCAGTGGATTCCGAGTTAAAGCCTCGACCAGACGTAGGATTGCGATTTGTGCATCCGAACTGGAAGAAATCTCTATGTGTCGTTTATTTTTTCGTTTTACTTTTCTGCCCAATCGCATATATTTTAGGTCCAAATCCACAACAAGTGGTATCAGAGCATCGTCGAAGGTTTTTAGGTGTATCGGATTTGGTTTCATGTGGTGTATCTCCGATGAATCTCTGAAACGATGTCTTTCGCAAAAGTCGAGGTGGAGAACTTCAACGGATTGATCGATTACAATCTATGGAAGAAGAAGATCTTCGTGCATCTGGAGTTGATCGGTTTGATCGATGCGTTGAAACTTCAGGAACAAGAGTTGGATTCAGTTCCATTGGCGGAATCGAAGGTAGAAGATACGAAGAATAAAGGTGTAGACGAAGCAGCGAAAATCACTCCGACTGATTCAGCCTCATCGGTGACAAAGAAACCTTCGGATCTTGCTGAGAAACAAAAAAGATTCGAAGTACTATTGTGTTGAGCTTGACGGATCATGTTCTTAGAAAGGTTATTCATGAACAAACTGCTGCTGGTATGCTTAGGCGTCTTGATGCTTTGTATATGTCTAAGTCTCTGCCTAATAGGATCTACTTGAAGCAACGTCTTTATGGTTATAAGATGAATGAATCTTTATCTGTGTAGAACAACATTGATGAGTTCTTGAGAATCATCACAGATCTAGGTAATGTTAGGGTCAATATTTCAGATGAGGATCAAGCCATCCTCCTCTTGATGTCTCTTCTAAGGTAGTTTGATCAGCTGCGTGACACGTTGAGATATGGTAAAGGTAGTACCCTAACTCTAGAAGAAGTGGTGAGTGCCATTTATTCCAAGTAGCTTGAGTTTGGAGCTAATGGTAAAGGTAACAAGAATCATGGTGAAGTATTGTATTCTGGTAACAATACCAGAGAAAGAGCTTGGTCAAAGGATTCAGGTCAGAGCAAGATTAAGGGAAGGTCAAGATCGAAGTCTAAGGAAAGAAAGATCACATGATGGTCATGCGGTGGTGAAAGATACTTCAAGATGAATTGTCCCAAGAAAGGCCAGTCGAAGCAAAAGAATCAACCAGTTGAAAATGGAGAGTCAGCTGCTGTTACAAGGGTTCAATTTGTGGAGTTTCAATGAAGTCTAGATCCTTGATACAGCCTGTTCGTATCACATGACTTCAAGGAAAGACTGGTTTAATGAGTTGGAGGAGTATAATGCTGGGTCTGTGAGAATGGCAAATGAGTCTATCTCTGATGTCAAGGGCATTGAGTCAATACAGATCAAAACTGCTGAAGGAGCCCTGGTGGCCATCAAAGATGTCAGGTATGTTCCCTCTTTCTTTAGAAATTTAATCTCACTGGGAACTCTTGATGATGCAGGTTGCAAGTTTGATGGTGGAGATGGAATTCTAAAACTAAAGAAAGGATTTAGAACCGTTCTGAATGCCAAGAAGCATGAAAAGCTGTATTTTCTTCAAGGCAACACTCACACAGGAGAGGTTAATGCTGTTTTCAACAAGGATGAAACCAATCTGTGGCATAGCAGATTTGGTCATGTGGGCCAGAAAGGTTTGGATACATTGGTAAAGAAGGGTTACATGGACAGTGGTAAGGCCTCAAGTCTTCAGTTATGTGAAAGTTTCATCTTTGGTAAGGCTCACAAAGTAAGTTTCTCAACTGGTCGACATTCTACTAAAGAATGTTTAGAGTATGTTCATGCAGATCTCTGGAGATCTCCATACCGTGCCACAGTCTCTTGGTAAATATCACTATTTCTTGAGCCTGGTTGATGATTACTCTAGAAAAGTCTGGGTATTCTTCCTGAAGACTAAAGATGAGGCATTTGAGAAATTTGTGGAATGGAAATAGCTAGTAGAGAAGCAGCCAGATTTAGTGGTTAAGAAGATAAGGACTGATAATGGTTTAGAGTTTTGCAACAAGGAGTTTGATGGGTTATGTTCAGATCATGGGATTGCTAGGCACAAGTCCATTCCTCATACTCCACAGCAAAATGGAGTTGTAGAGATGATGAATATGACTATTCTGGAGAAGGTCAGGAGTATTTCGAGTGAATCAGGTTTGCCTAAGGTGTTTTGGGCTGAAGCTGTGAATACCTCAGTTTATCTACAGATTACCATCATCTCCTATCGATGGTCAAGTTCCAGAGGAAGTTTGGTCTAAATCAGTTCCAGGTTACGGTCATCTAAGGAGGTTTGGCTCTGTGTGCTATTTTCATTCTGATGATGGTAAGTTGCAGCCAAGAGCAAAGAAAATGATCTTTGTTGGATACCCATCAGGGGTTAAAGGCTATAAGGTTTGGTCTTTAGAAGACAGAAAATGTGTCATCAGCCGCAATGTCACATTTAATGAAGAGCAGTGCTACAAGGATCTATTTGAGAAATCTGATAAGCCAAAGGGTGAGAATACATAGTTTATTGATCTTGAATTAGGTTTGTTAAGTAGTACATATACTGGTTCAGGTGGAGAGTTTTCAGCTATGAGTCCAGAGGAGGTAAAGACACCAGGTAAGATTTCAAGAGTTGTGCAGGTTGAGTATGATTATGAGAATGATTCAACAAGTAGTTCAAGTCCATGAGTTCTCAGAGTTATCAGCTGATTCGAGACAGACCTAAGAGAACTATCAAACCACCTGTGAGGTTTGATGAAGAGGATTTTGTAAGCTTTGCCATGTTGGCAACTGAAGATGGTGATTTACCAGAGCCTAGTGGCTTTCAGGAAGCCATGAGAGATCCGCTAAAGGACAAGTGGAAAGGCTCTGCAGATAAAGAGATGATATCTTTGAACAAAAATGGCACATTGATCATTGTTCCTAGGCCTAAAGACAGGAAGGTGATTGGTTGCAGATGGATCTTCAAGAGGAAGCCATGCATTGAATGAGTTGAAGACCCCATGTTCAAGCCAAGGTTGGTTGTTAAGGGTTATACACAACAAGAGGGATTAGACTACAATGAGATCTTTGTTCCAGTGGTTAAGCATGTGTCCATCAGGTACTTAATGTCTATTGTGGTTAATGAAGATTTGGAGCTTGAGCAGCTAGATGTGAAGACAGCATTTCTTCATGGTGATCTAGAAGAAGAAATTTATATGAGCCAACCTGAGGGCTATGTAGTAAAAGAAAAAAATACTGGGTATGCTTATTAAAGAAGTCTATGTATGGTCTTAAACAGAGTCAAAGACAGTGGAACCAGAAGTTCAACACATTTATGATGGAGATTGGATTTATCAGAAGCAAGCAGGATCAATGTGTTTATGTCAGAAACACAAAAAGGTACATATCTCTATCTACTGTTGTATGTAGATGATATGTTAGTAGCATGCAAGGATATGAGGTTGATTGCTGAGCTTAAGGAACAACTCAATACTATGTTTGAAATGAAAGATCTTGGCGCTGCTAGAAAGATCTTAGACATAGATATTATCCGAGATAAAAAGAAGGATACTTTGAAACTATCTCAGGAAGGGTATATGGAGAAAGTGCTTAGGACTTTTGGTATGGAACAGTCTAAGGTGGTTCAGACCCCAATGTGAGTTAATTTCAAGCTGTGTGCAGCAAAAGATGAGCAGTTGGATAGGGATACAGAGTTCATGTCATCAGTACCATATTGTAATGCTGTGGGAAGCTTGATGTATAGCATGATTGGGTCAAAGCCTGATATTGCTTATCCAGTTGGTCTCATAAGCAGGTATATGAGTAATCCAACTAAGGTTCACTGGAATGCCGTTAAGTGGGTATTGATGTATGTCAGAGGATCAACAGGTTTGAATCTAAAGTTTGAGAAGGGTTCACAAGATTTGTGGGTTTTGTAATGCTGATTACGCTGCTGATTTGATAGAAGAAGGTCTTTGTCTGGTTATGCTCTTGTGTCAGGTGGTACAGTGATAAGTTGGAAGTCTAGTCTGCAAAAAGTGGTGGCTTTGTCAACAAATGAGTCTGAGTACATTGCCATGATAGAAGCTGCAAAGAAAGCTATTTGGTTCAAAGGTTTGTGTGCTGAATTTGGTTATCCACAAAAGAGCATTGAGATCTTTAGTGATTCTCAAAGGGCTCTAGCTTTGGCAAAGAACAATGTGTTCCATGAGAGGGCAAAGCACATTGCTACTAAGATGCACATCATCAGAGACAAGGTTGAAGATGGAGAAGTAGAAGTGTCAAAGGTTCACACAAGTGAAAATTCGGCTGATTTGTTTACAAAGGTTTTGCCGGTTAGTAAGTTTAAGCAATTGCTTGGCTTACTAGGTGTCTCTGAAGCATAAAAAAGATGAAATCCGAGGTTGGAATCCATTGAAGAGGAGAAGTACAAGTACAGAACTAACCAATGTGGAGTTCGTTGATTATTGGTTAAGTTCTGAGCCTGGTTTAAGGCTGGTTTAAGTCAATTAGGAATCAGGAGTTGGTTTAGGCTCTTGTCAAAGTTCCGGTTATTTGGCAAGTATGAAACGGCTGCATTTTGTGGTACTTCTCAGTCTTATCCTCAAGCTATTCGAGATCTGCTCAAGAGACTTTACATGTGCGATTTGCAGAGTGCGAGAGTTTCTGTTACGAGTGTGTGAGGTTGTTATAACTGATTTGATTAGTGTGAGAGAGAGAGTATATATGAGTGGGTTTATCATCTTCGTATTCTTAATTGATCTTATCTTATATCCGGTAGATAGAGATAAAGCTGTTGAGAGTTTAGGTTGGGTGAGTGATCGGAAAACATCTTTCCGATACTAGAAAACTCTTGAGCTAGTGGATTCCGAGTTAAAACCTCGGCCAGACGTAGGATTGCGGTTTGTGCATCCGAACTGGAAGAAATCTCTCTGTGTCGTTTATTTTTTTATTTTACTTTTCTGCTCAATCGCATAGATTTTAAGTTCAAATCCACAACAGAAAATATAATTACTCTAAAGGTCAAATATTCCGAAAATATGAGCTTAAATATATATGATATCATCTGAAATATTCAATGTTTTTCCCCACACTTAATTTTAGGTTTTTCGCAGGCTACGAACCCCTTTGCCTTATAAAGCATAGAACCTTCCGGTTGATGTAACATGTTCTAGATTGTAAGTAACTTCTATGCACACTCCGCCAAATTGTACTCACTTACTAAAACTAAAAGTGATACCAAACAAAGTTTAATTGAACACTAATTAATATCTCTAATAATCAAATTTGATTTTGGCACAGACCATCCTCGCTTGCTGCCGTTATAAATATATTATTTCTTTTTAACCTAAACTCATCAACCACTTGAAAAGTATTCTTATACATATATACATTAGCGTCATATGAACCTACGACAAATTTTTTTAATCACTTCTTTGTAAGGTCAGCTGAAAACTACACTAGGCATGCAGAGAGCCTTCGCGTTTTTGTTCCTTTTCTTTTTAATATCTAGAAAATATAATTTATATAAAGTCTGTGTGGATAACTTAGTTATAATAATATGATTAATGTGACTAATTTCTCTAAACTAATTAATGAATTTAGGGACATATTTTTTTGAAATAAATTTCATTCATTAGATATTGATAATTCATTTTTTGATACGTGCACAACGCAAGACACCACACCGATGCTAATATTACTTGTTTATGATATTTTCCATACGGGTACTTCATGAAAAAACTATTCAGACTGGTATTTCATGGAACAACACACTACATTGATACTTCTTCGGCTACTTTTCGGGTCGAAGACTCAAAATATTAGCTGACACGTTTAAGATTACTTATCTTGTTTTTAAATGTTTTCTAAAGATCAAATGTATTTATTAAAGTTATTTTCCCACTCTTTCATTGGTTTTACCTTTCCTAATGTTATATGCCTATGTCTGTAGAGAGTTCGCTTTGATCTGCTTAAATTTTTTTCTTTTTTGTTTTGATCTTGTGAGAACTATTAGTGGTGGGTTTGAACGTGTCTATTTATTGTTGTTGGTATTTTTATGCAAGAGTAGTGCTATGTCATCGAGTTTTTCTAATCGGTGTTCGTGCCTTAGCCTTTATCAATCCAGATTGATAATCTTGTATTTTCCTATCTATCCAGTTATCTCGGATATCATCAATTCACAACATCATTAGACACTGAACTGTTACAATTTCTTTTTCTTTCATTCCGTTAAAAGGCTATCAAACATATTAAGATACTTTGGATTGAGAGGGGATTAATCAAGTTGAGATGGGATTGAAAGGTAGTCAAATTGCGTGGGGGAGCCTGAGAGTGCCGTTTCATCTAACTTTAATCTACTCACTAATCTTTTTTTCGTTGACCCGAAATAGAATATATTATCCATTTGCAATCCCAATTAGAGCTAATTGCATATGCTAATGACATATGCAGCCGCCGCCTTTTAAACTTCGGCCTTATGATTTGAGTTTGAAAGCGAGAGGCTGTAGAACAGTTAGTTCTACAAGCCATTGTTGCCCTAAATTTTCATTAAAATAATCCAACTTTAGTTCAAATTCTAATAGTTACACTTTTGACAAAAACAAATAAGATGGTCGGTATCTAATTTCGATCTAGATAATCGGACGGTTATTACAAGACTGGTGATTTCATTTTCTACTAACCATTTGTGTATATTGTTTTGTTGATAAAGACTATTCGTGTATTTAATTGGTTAATATATCCATTTGTCTCCTTGTGAAAAATATAAATGGCATGCTGAGTTGTCGGTAATCAATCCGTTGCATGCATTTTTTTTGTTTTTTATTAAACCTTAACATACTAATTATTAATTTTTGTTTCTTAATTTGTAATAATTTTGTGGGCTTCTTTACTAGATAACCATACGAGAAGTGAAAACTGACAACAATTATAATGACGAAATTTTATTATACAAAGTAGGATGCGTTTAATGTGAGCATAATATGTAGACAAGATCGTAATTTCTCAGATTGTGATATGTGTTAATTTTAATTGAGATTGTGACACGTGTTTAATTGTAATGTAACTAAAAGAAAATAATAGGGTAAAAAAAGAAAATAAGACATATTATTAAAAAATTAAAAAGAAATAGTAAATCAAAAATACTAAAAAAGAAAAAAAAGAAAAATTATTTTTAATTGTAGTGTAACTAAAAAAAATAATAATGAAAAAAGAAAATAAGACATATTATTAAAAAATTAAAAGGAAATAGTAAATCAAAAAGACTAAAAAAGGAAAATAAGACAAATTATTTCCAATTTCTAAAAATATTAATGTTATATATGAAAAAATCAATATTCATGAGATTACGACATGTGTCAAAATTTTAATTTTGATATAATTTCAATATATTTTTTACAATACTTTTTAATTTCTTTACTAATATATTTTGTTAATTTTTTTACTATTTGTTTAATACTAATGATATATATAGACATAAATTTGATAGAATGCCTTATGCATATAATATATTGATATGAAATTTTTGGGTATTATTGATTGACAAGAAATGCATGAAGTATAAATATGGTTTTAATATAATGGAAGAAGTAGATGAGTTGTATTGCGAGATGAAATACGTGGAGTTGAAATCCAGTTTGAAACAAAGTTACTAATCACCATCCAAAATAAGTGTGCGAGTAACCAATCAAAATCTAAATATTTACATCAACAAGATTTAACATATATTTCTTATATTTTCATAAAGTTTATCTTTATTAAATTTAATCGATTACTGACAACGGATATTTTATTTTGTTTTTTTATCATTTATAAATAAGTTATAATTAAAATCTCGTGTATTACGCAGGTCCTAATCTAGTGGTAAATAAATTGTATGTTATGTCAGGAGTGTTTTAAATAAATAGTATAACATCATGTAAAATTATTTGTTATCTTATTATATAAAGCTTGATGCGTCAAACTTCGTAATTAACACGATCGTAACACGTGTCAGCCGATCGATCGGATTTTGACACATTTAATTTTTTTTCCAATTAGATTTTGACATGTGTCATACAAATCTTATTTCTTTTTAAACTTATATATTTGTATTTATCAAGTAGATTATAAAAATCAACATATATCAGAAATTTTTTAATTAGTTTCTAATAAATAATTCATTAAAATAATTAGTTGATAAGCATGGTCTATTTCTATAAATATTGACTTTATTATATGTCTCGATTTTGTTTTTTTTGTACAACCATTCTTTTTTCTCTTTTTTCGTTTACGTTTATTAAGATGAATTAGGTTTCAAAATTTTCTCATTAGAATATTAATTAATACACGTGTACAATTTTTTTGAGTTCAAATAGATTTAGGTTTACATACTTAAATCTTCAAAAATTATAATATTTTGCCTTTATATAACAAGCTTTTGTGCTCTCTCAATTTTCTCACCAACAAATTTTAAAATTCAATAATCTCTTCCACAAATTTTATTTCAGCTTTTTATTATAAAAAACCATCGATTACTCTCTTATTCGATAAAAAAAACATATCTCAACATTTTTCCAATTAGCTTATTTTAGTAATTAATAAAAAGAGAGTAAATAAGCTACATATAAACACGCTTACATATATTTTGATTTTAAATAGAAATAGATATGACAAAAAAATCAAACACGTTTTCTCATTAGAATATTAAATACACGTGTAAAAATCTTTTGAATAGAATTAGGTTTACATACCCAAATCTTTAAGGATTATAATATTTCACTTTTATTTAAACAATTTTGTATTATCTCGATCTTTCCACCAAGCAATTTAAAATTTTAATAACCTCTTCTAATTTTTTTGTTTCCAATTAGCTTTAGCCAGATGTCAAAATAAAAATTTTCATTTAAAAAAAATCTAATATCATTATATTTTGAAATCAGACTAAAAAAATGTACATTGTATTGTGGTTTTTTTAAAAACTTACCACTACGTAGACATCCTAAATATTGTAAAATTGATGTATTAGAAGAAAATTATTTTGGAAGTTTCTCATGTTGTGAAAATTATAAAAAGTAAGAAACCAAGTGATGAAACATATATAATTCGTTTTTCATTGGAAAAAAATAATATTTGATTCATAAGTGAAAAAAGAAAAATTCAAATATGATTAAAAAATGTGAGTAAGTTTAATTCAAATAAAAATACGTAAATTGATTTGTCAAGAGTTAAAAAAAAAGATATATGAGTAGTTACATAATAAAAAGTAAACATAATTTAAATAGGAATAGAAAAAACTAATAATTTAGAAATATGTGAAAAAATTAATTGAAAATTCAGTTAATATAAAAAAGGGTAGGAGAATCAAAATCAATAAATAATAGGCTTTTCTACGAGTGATTTCACATGGACGTTTTCAATCTTGTTTTATTTATTTTTACGGATGATATGATTTTATTTTCCATTTTTGTGCGGTTTATAAAATATTAAAGGAGTCAAAATAATTCAACTAAAATATGAGAATAAATTCATCAAGATTTTAAAAATGGATTAAAAAGTAATATTAATTCAAATAGAATAGGAAAACTAATAATTTGAAAGTATGTGATAAAATTTAATTGAAAATCAAATAATCAAATAATCAAAGTAAATAAATAAATATTAGACTTCTGAATTGGTGGTTTTGCATCAGCGTTTTCAATTTTATTTTATTTATTTTTTACGGGTGATTTAATTTTGATTTTTACTTTTAATTGATTAACTTTTTTTACATATTATCAAATATTAGATTACAAACCCGCATATATGCGGGTCCTTTATCTAATTATTAGATAAAAGAACATGCATTTCTCAAAAACACGAACGAAGTCCATCGTTAAAAAAAAAAAAAAAAATAATAATAATAATAATATATATATATACACATGATTCCATCCATTTTTTGCAAATAAATGACCAACATATGCTATTATTTATATTTTTTAGAAACGAAAAACTCAACACGTTAACAATTTTTTTTAGCGTCTACCTCCATTGCCAAGATAATATATATCATTAAAAAGTGTGATGTGTGAGCATATAGATATTATTTCGATAATATGTGAGATATAATTCCAACAACAAAAGGTTGGTTATGATTGAAGCCTATTCATCTTTCGTCAATAGTTTTTTTTTTAACTCTTGGTGATAAAGACAGAAATTGCCAATTTATATACATATACGCAACCTGCCATTGGAAATATTAAGTCCCGATTCATTGTTCTTTTATATAATAAGATATTTGATTGCCTTTGCCGAATTTATCCCGGACATCTATCTACATCTTTCTTATTATATTTGAAATTGACTAAATTATTGTATTTTACGTCCATATCTCATGCAACCTATTTTTAATTGCTTTTAGGAAGCTGGTTAAATAAGATGTGATCGGTATATACGGTTTGTAATTGTTTTTACATGGGTTTTAGTCGGTACTTATATGTAAATTCGTCAAAAACTTGCATGTTTTCAACATTTTAGTCATAGATTCCGCACATTAGTCTTAGATGCTAATGAGCGGAAGAAAAAAAACAGAAAAAGAATTTTAAAAATGACATTGAACTATAAAAAGACACGGACCAGAAGTCATAAATCCTCAATCCAAGCATATTTGGATGTAAACCGTTACAAGTTTTTCCAGCATCTTGAATCATTCCTAGCTGTAAATTTCTCTATTACTATCTTCCGACAGCTTACTATCGAATTGTTAATCTATCGGTAACAATAAAATATAGGATGACAAAAAATTATTCACGATCAAATTTTAAGCTAAGAACTCATAAAAGTCATATTTTATTTTCTTTTTAGATGACTATGAATTACAGTGACGCAAGATTACAAAAAAGTAATAGAGAAGACGACGGAGACCTTTAACAAAAAAAAAAGAGAAGACGACGGAGACAAACAGAGAACGAAGACGAAGATAACTAATTTAAACATATCCACGAACGTGTATATGTTTGTATACACAAATTATTTCATCAAATAATAGGCCCAAGTGCTAGTCCAATTATTTATATTATATACATCCAAAGATTTATATATATATGCTACTGCTAATCCAATTATCTCATCAAACAATTGGCCCATCTACTAATCTAATACTTTAATCAACAACGACTTAAGGTCCACGTGACTCGAATCATTGATGAAACAACGTTACGAGTACAACTGAATTCCTTTTTTTTGTGTTTTTTTCTTTTTTTTTAATTGAATGTAAATTATATTCAAACCAAAAACTGTTTTATAATAAATGCTTTATAGATAAAACATCTGAATGTTGTTCGAAATATCTAGTGTGTTCAGGTACTAAGCCAAAACACTATACTCTCCTTAAATCGCTTATCCCCTCGGGATCGAATTGTATTCAGCCGATTCTTCACGGTTTTGTCAATGACTTTGACTAGCCTCATGGATGGAGAGGGTTGCTCTCCATGCTTTCTCATGTTTTTTCTCCCTCCAAATGCTATAGACTGCCGCTTGGAAGACATATCGCATAATGAAGAGAGAGATATAACCTTGAGTGGTGCCTGAGGTGAAAGAAACAATTTCTTCCCATATAGCCGAATATTTTTGCCTCGTGATCCCTCGAGTCAGGGTTTCCCATACTTCACCTGAATAACCACACTAAAAAATTGATTTCGAGTTTCCACAGGATAATTGCAAAATATGCATTGTGTATTCTGATTTTAGTTCCACTGAAGAATTCGATCTACAATAGACAAATCTGTTGTGCATAGCTATCCACATGAGAAAAGAGTATTTTGGTGTTGCATTTGGGAACCAAACACTCTTTGTCCATGGTAGATGAGGATACTCAAAACGAATCTGATTCCACGTATCATGTGTATTGAATTTTTTTTTTATATTTCCCTTCCTTGCTTCTCCATAAGGCGATATCGAATTTTGTCTCTTTCAATTGGCTTCTCTGCTTCGCCATTATCTTCTCTAGATCATTTAGTTGAGCGACTCGATGTCGTCTCCTTTGATGTCTGAGAATTCCTTCCTCAACCGTAGCTTGCTCTGAAATTCCCATATCAATATATCCCCTCTCACCCAACAACTCCGATAATCTCTCCAGATTCGACCAATCACCATGCCAAAATGATGAATCTTTTCCGCTACGAATATCGACTTTGTGAAATGATTTAGCTGGAGATCTCATCTTTAAATTTTTTCGCCACATCCATGGCCATCCCTGCGTTTTCTCCTTGATTGACCAGAAGGAACCTTTACGAATAAGATATTTTCGCAACCATGTCACCCATAACAATGAATTAGGAGAAATTTTTTTCCATACCAACTTTAAACAGCTCACCATATTAACCTCCTTTAGACTTTTCAACCCCAAACCTCTTTCTATTTTCGGTTTACAAACGTCTCTCTATGTTATCTTAGCTTTCTTGGCGTTGAGTTTCGGACCTGACCAGAGAAATGCAGAGCAGAGTTTCTCAATTTCCATCAGACATTCACCTGGTAGCCGAAAAGCACTCATCCAAAATTTGGAGATGCTCATGATCACCGATGCAATCAGCTGTAATCTACCTGCATAGAAAAGATAACGAGCTGTCCATGTCCCAATCCTTGTTCTTATTTTCTCGAACAACGGTTTGTAATCAGTTGTAGTCATCCGTTTTGTTAATAGTGGAAGTCCTAAGTAACGCACCAGCAGCTGCCCCATGTCAAAAGGGAACTGAGCTAATATAGAGTCATGATTCCATTGTGAAACACCAGCCATGTACAGAGTGGATTTTTCTAGATTTATCTTAAGATCTGATTCCCGAGAAAAATCATCAAACACCTTAAGAACTCCTTCTATCGAATGTTTTTGGCCATGTGCAAAGAAAATAAGGTCATCCGCAAAGCACAAATGAGTGAGAGGGATATTCTTACAACTCGGGTGATAGCCAATACTTCTGTTTCTGGCCGCCTCATCCAGCTTCATAGAAAGAACGTTCATACAAATAATGAATAAGTAAGGGGAGAGAGAACAACCTTGTCGCAGCCCTCGTTCACTCTGAAAATAACCTGCAAGCTCACCATTCACTTGTACTAAAAACGATGCGGTAGTGATGCAAAGATTTAGCCAATGGATAAATTTTTCTTGGAAATTCAGAGCATGAAGCATATTAAGTAAGAATGGCCACTGCAACGAGTCAAACGCTTTAGAGATGTCTATCTTGATAGCACATCGAGGAGAGACATTGTCTTTATGATAATCCTTTACTAACTCTATTACTAAGAGTAGATTCTCCATCAGCAATCGATTCTTGACAAAGGCCGATTGGTTATGAGAGATGAACTTTGGGAGAAGACATTTGAGTAAATTAGCAAGAATCTCTGAGATCACCTTATACAAAACATTGCAGCATGAGATTGGACGATAATCTTTTATTTGCTTTGCCCCTTGCTGCTTAGGAATGAGAGCTAATATTGTAGACTTTATCCGTTTAAGTAGAAAACCCTTTAGAAAAAGATTGGATTGCAACCGTAAAGTCATAACGAATGATTTTCCAAGCTGATTTAAAAAACTCACAAGTATATCCATCTGGACCAGGTGACTTGTTCTCTGGCATTGAGAATAACACTTGTCGAATCTCCACTGATTTCACCTCCCTTGCAAGAAACAATTGCTCCAGCCCACTACAACGGAACGATATAAGATTTTGCAGATCTTTTTGGGAGTGTAAATCCACACAATTGAATTTGGTTAGACTTTTAGAGGGATCTGAAACTTCTGAGATTAAAATCACAAACACGAAGATCCAAAGATGGTTATTTTATTAAGCTATTTTGAAAGCTTTTCGTATGAGAGCAAGAGTACAGAGTTTCTGCTAGGTAAAAATTGCCGATCCCTTATTCAGAGGATGTACATCAATATATATACAAGTATAAGTCGGCTAGAGTGACTTCCTAAAAAGAGTAGGAAGTTTTCCTATTCTTTTGCTCGTTTTCCTTTATTAATGTCTATCTTCTTTTTCCCTTTTATGGATCAAAACTCATTCTCATCGGAATGGGCCGAGCCTACCTTTCGACTCCACGGCTCGGGTGGCATTCAGCTAAGCAGCTCGGGTAACATTCTTCTTCATGGCTCGGGTGACAGTTTGGCTGAGCAGCTCGGGCGACTTCCCGGTTCGCGGCTAGGGTGGCTTCTTGGTTCATGGCTCGGGTGGCATCACGGTGGTGACATCGAGCTATTTCTCCGATACTGACCTAGGCGCAAGGGGCACCCGAGCCGTTTTCTCTCCGTGGTTCCAAATCATTTTCGTGTGACACCCGAGCCGTTTGAGTTTGGTTCGGGTGTTCATATCACCTAGTGGCATCGAGACATTTTCGTGTGACACCCGAGCCATTTGAGTTTGGCTTGGGTGTTCATATCACCTGGGCAACACCGAACTGTTTTCGTGATACTTCAGACATTTCCTCATCTGTTAACTTTGGGCGGGTGAAAATGACCCCAACAGTTAGCCCCCCAGCTCGGCAGTTTCAATGTTGAGAGTGTCGACGTGAAGAGGAAACCGAATTTATCATCTCGTAGCTGAATTATTGTGGTGATTGCACCGAGCCGCTGGAGTATTGTGGTTAAGTCCCTTAGCCATTTTATATGGCACCGAGCGGTTATGTCAAAAATTTGGCTCGGGGTTTGCCGTATAGAACAAATTATGCTCGGTAGGCTCTACAAAATTTGGCATACTTTTCTCGGGGAGTCTAAACATTTCTACCAATTTTCGAGGTGTATGACGTCACTTCTTGCCTATATAGACTGTGTTGCCTCCCAATCTTTTATAACTTCATTTCTCCGAAAATCCTCCAAAACAGGTAACCTCTCTCTCTCCTTTCTCTCTCTATTTTTTGCTTAAGTTATCTTTAACCGGGGCCTCCATTATTCTTCCTTCGCCGCCGATCCGTTTGAATTCCCCAATCCATCTTCAATTAGCTCTGCCGCCGTTCTTGAGCTTTCTGGTGATTTTTTGAGAGTTTGGATCTGACTTTTAATTTATTTAGAGGATCTTGATATGTTCTTCATTTCTTAAAAGGGTTTCATCTACTCTGATTAGCTTCTGAGAATCTCGATATATTTTCTGATTCTTCGAAGATTTAGATCCCTTTTTCTGAGCTATTAGAGATCCTGATCTGTTTCTGTCTTCCAAAGACCCCGATCCGTTTCCAAAGACAAATGATGTCTCAGTTATCTGCATCTCTGTCACCCAATCCGTATGCCAGGTTGTTCGATAGTCCAGGTCAGTCTTCATTTCCCGATCCGTCCTTCTCCACCAATCCGTTTCTCGTTCGAAGTTGTAGCCGAGCAGATTCTTCTGGTGCGAATGTTTCAGAGGATTTGGATGATTCAAACGGCTCGGGGGTAGGGCCTTCCGTTCTTGGTAGGAAAGTTATGTTCTCCGAATTCTCGAGAGCCGACAGTAATGCCGGGAATCCTTTGGAATCTAAAATCCCTCATCTTCACGATTCTCCTTTTGATGAGACGCCAAATCCTTTTGTTGACACAATGGATCCCGAACAGGCGAAATTTGAACCAGAGGATTGGTTCTACGATCCTGTTGTGGCTAGACAAGAGTTGGAACGTCTAATTGGTACTATCCAACAAACTCCAAAGAAGAGAAAAGCTAAGAAGCGACCCGATCCACCTGGTTCAACTCTCTCTACTTCAGATTCGTTGACAGCCCTTAGGCCGAGATTTAATATCTCAGAAGAAATTGAATTCGCTCTTCCCTCAATGACTGACCGAGCCAATAAACCTGCCTCTGATCACTTTACTCTCTATGAGAGCTTCTTCTACCGCTGCTTGCTATGGTTCCCGATCCCTAAAGTAATCCTGCGGTTTTTATGGAAGCATAATCTGGCCATTGCCCAAATCAATGCTCGGGGAATCAGGCATCTGGTTGGCATTCTTGTCAAGAGTTATGAATGCGACGTTAAGGTAGGGGTCGAACGCTTGAGAAGTCTTCTCGAATTCAGACGTCGAAACAAAAGAGAGTTGAAATACTATGTATCGGGTAAAGCCAAGAGGAAAATCATAAAAGGATTCCCGAGCAAGGATGATAACTGGGAGGATTTTTTATTCTTTGTTACCGTCACCGAGGCGTCAGTGGGATCAAGATGTCTTGGCTTAATCAAGATGAGCAGGGGAGAACTTGGTAGCCGACCCGTGGCTTGTTTTTGGCTACGGCTTGGTCTTCTTTTATATATTGATTTTGTTTTAGGTCTCTTACATTGTTTCCTTCTCTTGCAGCACGCCATCTCCAACTCTCATTGCCTCCCGATCTATCTACGATTAACTAAGCGCTTTCAACTCGAAAGTGTAGTTAGAAAAGAGATTTCAATCTTCAGCTAGTGGAGAGAGCCCGAGCCCTTTTTGAAGGTCAATCAGTTGGTCAATCATTTTCTTCCAACTCTTCAAACGAGACCATGGGAAGACCCACATTCAGGGATAGAGCAAAGCAAAAGCGGAAGCTGAAGCTAGGGAGAGGGCAAAGCAGGCTGAGGCGTTAGGTTAGCTTCATCCCCCAAACACCTTGACTTCCACCGTTTTTGTCTCCGAGCCGATCTCTTCTAGCAATCCTCCCGAGCCGACTCCCAACTTAGTTCCCGAAGGGGTTGTGTTAGGGCTCCGTCCCGCAGATTCCCGGTTGTTGCCGCACAAAGATAAAGGCAAGGGAAAAGCCAAGGAGAAAAAGGGGCCGAGCTAAAAATGCTAGTCATCGACAGATGACGGGGGTGATATATTGGCTGAGGCGTTGAAGGGACAGCGACACGCTAAAATTCCTCGACTCATCCCCGAGGCGATTCCTCTATCCGCTGTGCCCATTAATGCTGAAGGGGCTTATAACGATGCTACGGCGTCTGCGGCTATCTTTTATAAGATCACATGCCCAGGTGATCGTTTCCCTCCATCCGACACCTTGCTTAGGGATAAGGCCTACAACGAGGTGTCTCTTCTGGGTGTCAAGGTGTGTTTTCTGCTTCTCTCTTGTTTTTGAATTTTTTTTCGCCGTGGCCCGAGCCATTTTCATTTGTCTTGTCACTTCTGTATGTTGAATAGCCTTTCTTATCTCTGCGCAGTTTATATCCCATCTTAATAGGATGGTTCTAGGGTACGAGTCCGATGCTCGTAAAGACAGGGAAAGAGTTGAGGATGCCAGGATGAAAGCCATCGAGCTGGATGGGAAGCTTAAGGAGGCCAAATCATGTCACGCCTCAGAACGAGAAAAGATCCTTAAGAGAATCAAGAGTCTCGAGGCTGAGATGGAAGGGTACGAGAAGCATCGAAAAGAAGCCGATAACCGGATCATGCGGCTGGAGTCGGGTAGGGAAAAGCGCGATGCTCATATTACCAGTTTAACGAGGCAACTGGAGGAGGCGAGCTAGCTCCACGAGGTCAAAATGGAGCAGGCAGTTCTGGAGGCCAAGCGTGAGATGAAGTCATCGTTTGAAGACAAAATCTCCCGAGCCAAAAAGCTCTCGATAAGATCAAAGGCGAGCCGAAAGAGAACATTCTTGATCTTGCTCAGATCGAAGGCAATCTTCAGTTTATTGGATTGCTTCAAAGTGAAGAGCCGCCATCTCTTGACGCCGAGTCGAAGAATATGGCCGAGCAAAAGGGGGAGCTCGAGGGTGCCCACGAGGCATTTGCTAAGCTGATAATTGATCTTGGGGACACACTGAGATTGTCCCCCATTCGCTCTGACATCTTAAAAGAGCTTAACGATGGCGAGCCTATGGAAATGGCCGCTGCGAGTGTTGGCATCAAAGACTTCTCTGGTTCGAACCATGGAACACCGGGTTTGGTTGTGCCAGACTCGAAAAAGATGCCAGAGGATCCAAAATCTTCTGAATCAAGTGGGGGTAGTTTAAAGAAGATTCCCGAGCCATTTCCTGAGAATGGCATCGAAGAAGCTGTGATCGTGCCCGAGCTAGAGAAGGCTATTAACCCCGTCATCGAAGAGCACGGAGAAGGAGAGAAGAACGAGCACTCAAAAGAGTTAGAGCAAGAGGGGAAGGAGAATCCTGAAGCTCAAGAAGTTTATGATCTTCTGTTTTTTGTATAGTTTAAAACCCTTTTTTTTTTGTGCCTGGATGGCTTATCCACTTTGTATTCTTTTGAAGAACTACTATTTTTGTATTGTTATCACTTGATCTATTCAGGATATCGGTTTAAGGAAACGCCTTGTGTTTGATAATTTTGTTTGCGAAGAAACGTTAAGTGTGCTTCTTTTGTTTAGTGATAAGTCTAAATGCTTTGCTTGTATTGCCTTAGCTGTTTTGACAAATGGACTTGAACACATGTTTCCGTAGTTATGTTTGAGATGAACATTTCGGTTCACAGATATGTTACCGTAAACTTATCTGCTCTGATAATGAACACAAGTTTGCATAGTTTAGTTTGAGCACTTCGGTTTACGGATATATTACCATAAATGTATTCGCTCCGACAATGGACATTTATGCTTGTATAGTTTAGGATGGACATTTCGGTCTACGGATACGTTACTGTAAACATATCTGCTCCGACAATGAACAAATATTTGTATAGCGCACTTTTAATCCTGAGATGGATGCGATAGTTTAGATCCGAAATGGATGTTAGAGTTCACTACTGTGGCCAGCAGCAATGGAGGTGTGGGGAGATGCCTATTGTAGTTTAACAATTTGAATGTCTGTTTTGTTAAGACTTAGTGATACTTGAAGGATGTTAGGTAAAACTTGTCTTTGAAAGCTTTTCTTTGGTAGATCGTTGAATCTATTACAAAGATGGAAGTATACAAGTATACGTATACGTACCCACTCCCCCCCTCCCTTTTGAAGGAGGGGGCAACTAAACTCATCCGAAAGATGGGCTGCCTACGTACCATTTGTAGGGATTAAGTCGCCTCGTAGTTCGGGTAAAATGGCTTAGTGATAATACTTCTTTAGATGCATGGCTTTCCATGATCTTGGTACCAGAACATTGGTCATGCTGGTTAGTTTGTAGACACTTGGCTTGACTACCTCTGTGATTTTGTAAGGTCCTTCCCAGTTTGCTTTTAGTTTTCTGGCATTTGTTTCCGCCGTGTTTTGGAAAAAATTTCGCAAAAATAAGTCTCCTTCGTAAAATCTCCATCTTCGAACGTTGGAGTTGTAGTATTTGCTGCTGTGTTTTGATAGTTCTGGATCCTGATTAAGACCTGATCCCGTCTTTTGTTGATTAAATCCAATTCGTCAAGCAGCAATAGGTGATTGAGTCCTTCTTGTTTCGGAAGAAGTCTGCGGCGAACTCCTGGAAAATGTATTTCTGCCGGAATGACACATTCCATTCCGTAAACAAGGGCGAATAGGGTTTCACCAGTTGCCCGTCTTGGAGTCGTGCGGCTTATCGATTCTGATTGTCTCTTTTTCTTCGAATGAGATCACGTCGTTCGGAAAATTTGAGGGTTTGGATCAGTTAATGCTGACGTCTGCCCATCGCTGGAATGCTTTGATCGATGAGACAGTATGCAATAATGAGATCCTCCCATTATCATGCTTATTCTCCTTCTCGATCCGGAGGGTGGTGCCTCGTCATCCCGTCTATCGTGCTTAGATGGATCCTCCTTTGTCTGGTTGGGTTTGTATGCATTTACATCCATTTCGAAATCCTTGAGGCTGATGTTTCCTCCAAGTTCGCCAGCCGCTAATTTTTTGGCAAGTTTCAGACCGAGAATGCGGTAGTTTGCGGTGGAATGCCCATAGATGTGACGGTGTTCGCAGTAAGTTGTTTTGTCGTAAAAACTGTCGCTCTTGGTCCATGTGCTCCATGAATTCCTCCCGCGACCTCAGCCTCTTTCTCGTCCGTAACCAGGGGCATCAATTTGATAATTGTGAGATCCTCGAAAGCCTCCCTCGTGCTGGACATAACCGTAACTCTGGTTGTTTCTCTTGCTGTTTGAAGAATTTGAAGCCTGAGGAGGATGGCTTAGCGGTTTTGCTTTTCCTTACTTTTCAGTGAGGATCTTCATCTCCTATTTTTCGGTTATGCTCGGTGCATCTCGTCTTGTATCGTTGTGGGAGCGTTCAGCGCAATATCTTTGCGGAAGTCGGAGTTAAACCAAAGCGCCCACTTCAAGGCTAGCAGGGCCGACTTGTCGCTCAAACCTTCCACTTTGGACATGACCACTTTGAATCTTCCGACGAAACTTCGGAGTGTTTCATTCTGCCCCAGAGCTAGGGTCCACAGGTCGGCATCTGAAGTTCCATGATCCATGAATATGGAGTAATCTTCAGGAATGCTGCGGATAGCTGATTGTAGTTATCGATGGAGTTCCTCTCGAGCCTGGAAAACCATTGGAGTGTCAGACCTTTAAGGTTTTCCACGAAAAGGATGCATTGTCCAACATCCTTTTCACTTTCTTTGAAGTTGGAGCGACCCATGGCTATGGCAGAAGCTGTTAGATGCTCCTTTGGATCGGTTTTTCCTTTGTAAATTGGAACCTTCATCTTCCCTGGGTCGCAATCTATTTCGGGCACTTTGGTAGTTGCCTTGTGCATCATGGATCAGGCAGCCTTTATATATGTGACTGCTCGGTCCATATTCGCGCGCATCGCAGCCATCTCCTCTTTCTGGGCTCGGATCCCTGCTCTTTGCTCCCCATCGATCCGTGCTTGTTCGGCCTAGAGGATGTTCTCTTCCTCTTTGATCAATTCTTGATCTCCTTCTGCGATGGTTTCGCATCGTTCGGTTCGGATATGACGAACTGCTGGGAGCTCGGGGTCATTACGGCTTTTTGTGTTTGATATATCATGGTTTTTACCGGTTTTAAAGCCATGATATATGTATATAATCGAGTCTTTTATGTGTCTTTCGAGTCCTTTTCGAGTCTTTTACAGGTCTACACACAATTTGGGATCATTTGGACATTATGGAGTAATTATGGAGCAATTATGGAGCATTGTAGCTGAAAAATCGGTTGACACAGCCCAATTTCTGCACCATCACGTGAAAACCAAAAATTTTGGAGATTTTGCAACTTTGCCCTGAAGTTTCATGTATTTACAGAAGGATCCAATTCGTGTTTTAGGATATATTTTAGGGTTTTTGAGTAGGAGAGGGACATCTTGGACTTGACACTTTGGCTTGATTTTGCTCTGTGTTTTTGGAGAAGAACTTGGAGATTTTGAGAGCTTGGGGCTGATCTGATACTTGTATTTCTTTGAGAGAAGATTTCGAACCCCTGTTTTTATCTCTCTTTTCTGATTCTATGATATTACTTCATTCATGTCTTTGATTTCAATTGATATGTGTGAGTAGATTCCCTTGTTAGGTTTAGGGATTCTCATTAGGGATTTCATGGAATGATATATTGATTTATTGGTTAGGATTCAAACTTGATAGTTCTTCACCTAGGGTGCACTTAAAGCTAGTTCTAGATTGATCACCTAGTACCTCGATCTTAGGTTGTTAAATTGGCACGAAAGTGTGATTTATAATCTGACCAAACCTAGAGTGAGCAAATTAGATAATTGCAAAGAAATTTGGATTAGATAATTTGTGAACGAATCAAACCTGTGTTTAATGCTTGTTTAAGATTTAGGATTCACAAAGAAATTTGGTTTCTTAAGTTCTAAACATAGTTAATTCTCGCAACGAAAGTTGGTTTATTTTACATTAGTGATTTGAGTTCTGGAACTTGTTCGTAATTCGATCTTAACCAGTAAATTGATCTTCATTACTTGATTTCCTGAGAAATTCCCTGGACCTGACGCTTTCCCACCTGATAAACAACCATTTTATTTGCATTGTTATTTAATTTATTTCATACTCGCTTAGCTGAATTCGAAACGAAAAAGTCTATCGTGAGGTTCTTGAGTCCTTGTGGATTCGACCCCTAAGTACTGCATCGATCTCTTAATTTGAGAGAGTAGCTCTAGGGATTTAATTTGAGCATATCAAATTTTGGTGCCATTGCCGGGGACTCTTTTGAGTTTCCGATAGATTTAAGTGTAGAATCTAGACTAAGTTTTTATTTTAAGTTTTACTCACATTCGTTCTATCTTTTTGTCTTGTGTTTCAGGTGTATGCCTAGTCGTGTTACCAGGAGCAACAAAGACAGTCAGCTTTTGTTTCTTCCGAATCAGGAGCTTGCAAGGGTGGAACGAGCGAACAGAAAAGCAAAGAAGCTGGTGGAGATGGTTAATCCTGTGATTTTACGTCAGGACGAAGCTGGTGTTATCAAGGACCAAGAGGGTCATGTGTGCAACGAGCAAGGGCAGAGATTGGACGGTGATGGAAACCCCATCGTGGCAGTTGTTGTTGAGAACGCGCAGGCACATGCGCAAGCTGGGAGAGTAAGGACGCTTGGGGATTACAACAGACCTGATGAGTTTTATGCGAATAGGTCTGCGATCAGACTTCCTACCTTTGCTAGGAACGATTTTGAGTTGAAGCCGTCCTACTACACGCTGGTTGGTCAGCATCCTTTCCATGGATTGGCTCATGAACATCCTATGGACCATATTGAGAGGTTCGAGGACTTGGTGACTAGCATGAAGCATAATGGAGTCAACTATGACTATCTCTTTTGTAAGCTTTTCCCACACTCTCTTGGTGGTGAAGCAGCTTATTGGTTGAAGCAGTTACCAACAGGGTCTCTCACCAATTGGGAAGATACCAAGAAGGCATTTTTGCGTAACTTCTATGATGATGCGAGATCAGAGGATTTAAGGAATAACATCTCTCAGTTCACGCAGAGACCGACTGAAGCATTCAAGGCTGCTTGGGTGCGATTCAGGGCTTACCAACGAGATTGTCCGCATCATGGTTTCAATGAGGTTCAGCTGCTGGGTATTTTCTTCAGAGGCGTAGATTGGAGGTATCAGATGGCTCTCGACTCTGCAAGTAATGGAAATTTCAACACGCGTTCCCCCGAAGAAGCCTATGTGTTGATTGAGAACTTGGCGTCTAGCAATAGCACCAAGAATGCTGATTTTGAGAGGCAGAAGCAAGCTGGGAGCATAGATGGAAAACAGATTGCTGAGTTGAAGAACAAGTTGGACTCAGTTCACAGCATTTTGGTGAACAAGAAGACGGTTCAGTTTGCTGCAGAGGTTGAGACTTTCGAGTCCGAAGAAGAAATTGAAGAGGATGTTAACTACATAGGTGGAACTGGTTTTCAGAGATTTGGAAATCAACAAAGCCGAGGTGGTTCTAATAGCTACGGTCAGAGGAGTAACTTTACGGGCAATCAGAACTCGTTTGGGTATGACTCTAAGCCTCAGAATCAGAAGCCTTTCCAGAGCAACAACAATTTCAGCAGGACTTATGGATCTTCATCTTACCAAACACCTCCTGCACCAACAGAGCAAAGTGAGATGAAATCTATGCTTGAGCAGATACTAGAGGGACATAAGAATATCACGGTTGATTTTAATGGGAAAATCGATGCCATGTACACTGATTTGAATGGTAAGTTCGAGGCCTTGAACACTCATGTCAATAAGCTAGATACTCAGGTTGCGCAGACTGCTGGGTCTGTGAGAAGACAAGATGGAGTTCTTCCTGGAAGCACCGACGCTAACCCGAAGTATCAATGCAATGCCATCATGTTGAGAAGTGGTAAGGAGCTTAATCCAATGCAAAGAAAAGGTCTAAGTGTTGATAAACTCGTAGTGTTAGAAGAAATTGAAGAAGATTTTGCAGAAATTTTGCCTGCGTCGACCAACGCAAGTGGAGTGTGTCAGTCGACACACCTGGAAGACGGGCAAAAATCGAGCCCAGACAAACCAAAATCGAGCTGGGACGACACCAAGGAGGAGTGTGGATCGACACCTTCTGAAGATATGCCAAAATCGACTGTGTCGACCAACACACTTCCCTGTGTCGGTCGACACGAGCACCCACAGAAAATCGATGAAACTGGATTTTCGACTAAGGACAGAACTGGGGTTCCTGTGTCGACCAACACACCTCCCTGCGTCGGTCGACACACCGAGCCAGCAGCGACACAGATTTCTGAGAAGCCGAAAAATTCAGTGGAACGAGTCTACAAGCCTAGGGTTCCATTCCCAAGAAATCCTAGGAAGTCAAAGCAGGAGCTGTATGAAGCTAAGTGCAAGGCCATGATGGACAAACTCACCATTGAGATTCCTTTGATTGATGCTATCAAGACTACTCCGGTGGTTAAGAGGTGTTTAAAGAAGATGCTTACGCAGGACATGAGAGAAGAGGAAGGTGTGATGATGATCTCTGAGGTTTGCAGTGCCGTTATTCAGAACAGGATACCAGAGAAACTTAAAGATCCGGGAAGTTTCGTTTTGGATTGCTCTATTTTCATGGATAGGTTCAAGAATTCGCTGTGTGATCTGGGGTCAGGTGTTAGTTTGATGCCTTACTCGGTTGCTGTGGGACTTGGGATGACTGAGTTCACACCCACTAGGATTTCTCTAATTCTGGCTGATCGGAGTGTGAGGATCCCCGAGGGTCTTTAGAAGATGTGCCCGTAAGAATTGGTGATTGCATGATCCCCACGGATTTCATAGTTCTGCGGTACACCGTTGAGCCTAAGGATCCCCTTATCCTGGGCAGACCTTTCTTAGCTACAGCTGGTGCCCTCATTGACGTGCGAGGGGGCAAGATATCTTTGAATGTGGGAGATCTAGTGATGAGTTTTGACATGGACAAGCTGGTAAAGCGACCCACCATTGACGGACAGACTTACTACGTGGATACCCTTATCGATCTCGCAGAGGAAATCTTTCATGAGATGCATCCTACGGACCCTCTAGAGAGAGCTTTGATCAGTTCCACGCGAGAGATTGAGCATCTAGATGACATTACTGCTGGGTATGTCAAGATGTTAGATGCTAGTGAGCGTGTGATGCAGTTAGTCGCTCACGAGGAGCTCATTGATACATCACCCAAAGTCGCAGCATTAAGTGATTGGAGCGAAGATAAAGCTCCCAAAATCGAGCTCAAGCAACTCCCTACGGGGCTAAGGTATGCATTTCTTGGACCAAATTCCACTTATCCT
Source organism: Pseudoturritis turrita (assembly GCA_900406555.1). Taxonomy (NCBI): domain Eukaryota; kingdom Viridiplantae; phylum Streptophyta; class Magnoliopsida; order Brassicales; family Brassicaceae; genus Pseudoturritis; species Pseudoturritis turrita. The sequence goes on from OVBL01000685.1 coordinate 151,023, forward strand.
ATTATTGTCAATGCTTCCTTGAACAACGCAGAGCTCACGTTATTGCTAAGTAAGCTGCGCAAGTATCGCAAAGCTCTTGGCTATTCTCTTGATGATATTTCAGGTATCTCCCCAGACTTGTGCATGCATAGGATCCATCTCGAGGATGAGACGAAGTCGTCAATTGAGCATCAGAGGCGGCTGAATCCGAATTTGAAGGAGGTCGTTAAGAAGGAGATTCTGAAACTCCTGGAAGTTGGGATCATCTATCCTATTTCGGACAGTGATTGGGTTAGTCCGATACACGTGGTTCCGAAGAAAGGTGGGGTCACAGTGATTAAGAACGAAAAGAACGAGCTGATTCCTACGAGGACTGTGACTGGACATAGGATGTGTATCGATTACAGGAAGCTGAATGCTGCGACAAGGAAAGATCACTTCCCGTTACCGTTCATGATCAGATGCTTGAGAGGTTGGCTAACCATCCCTACTACTGCTTCCTAGATGGATACTCGGGTTTCTTTCAGATTCCAATCCATCCCGAAGATCAGGAGAAGACCACATTTACGTGTCCCTATGGTACATTTGCATATCGCAGAATGCCATTCGGACTTTGTAATGCTCCTGCGACATTCCAGAGATGTATGATGTCTATATTCACAGACATGATTGAGGACTACATGGAAGTGTTCATGGATGACTTCTCAGTTTATGGACCATCTTACCATGAGTGTTTGGAAAACCTATGCAAAGTGCTCGCTAGATGTGAAGAGAAGCACTTGGTTCTGAATTGGGAGAAGTGCCATTTTATGGTCAAGGATGGCATTGTTCTTGGGCACAGAGTTTCGCAGAACGGGATTGAGGTTGATCGAGCAAAGATTGAGGTTATGATGAATCTGCAGGCACCGGATTCAGTTAAGGCTGTGAGGAGTTTTCTGCGGCACGCCGGTTTTTATAGGAGATTCATCAAAGATTTCAGCAAGCTCGCTAGACCGTTGACTGCTTTGTTGTGTAAGGACGTGAAATTTGAGTTCAATACTGATTGCCAATCAGCTTTCGAACGGATCAAGCAAGCATTAGTGAACGCTCCAATTGTAAGTTTGCCAGACTGGGATTTTCCTTTCGAGGTGATGTGTGATCCCAGCGATTTCGCGGTCGGGGCTGTTCTGTCACTCTTCAATCGGGTGTCACTTCGGCACCAGCGTACCTCGCTCTCCATCCCTCGAGTTTCTCAGCTTCGGCATCCAGCGAAGGTGGTTCGTCATCGCGGAGCAGCGCAAGGAGTTCAAGGTTCCCGTCGACTTGGGCGAGATCGACAACGCTGTTCTTCGACGTTTCGCCCAAGATCTTGATCTTCTCCTTGGCTCGGTCGACTTTGGATCGAAACTTCTCGGCCAGTCCGCGCATCGCCCCCTTCTTGGCCCGTTCGACCTTCTTCTCGGTCATTGCCCTCTCCGAGCTCAGCATCCACTGGAGCTCGGCCACTCGAGCCTCTTGCTGGACCTGATAGGATTCCAAGTCTTCCTTCTGTTTTGACGCTGCCTCCATCGCAGCGTCACGCTCACGCTCGGCTTCGGTAAGCTTTGATCGAAGCCCTTCGGCCACTTTTCGTGCGCGTTCGGCCCTCCTCGCATTCTTACGAACGTCCGTCTCGTAACCAGACGTCATCTTGTTAATGGAGGCCACGAACTGAACGGAAGGAAAAAGAGAGATCAGGCATCGCATTTTCAACGAAGTACAAAAAAAAGAGGGGGGTTCCACGCAAACTACCTTAGCACCACGGCGAGACATTTCAGCATATGGCTTGCTCCGGGACAAAGTATCGGGAGGAGGAAAACAATCCCCCTTGGAAAGAATCTTGGAGAAGAGAGTGGCCGAGGCCGACGCGTCGTCACAAAACCTTTCAGCAGCAAACGGCTGAGATACGGGTTACGAACGCAGCTCGTGCTCGGCAACACCACGAACCGATGCGTTACGCCTTTTTCGTCCAGGAGCGTCATCCTTTTGAGGATTTTTCCCTGTGTCAACCTTTGCCGGGACACATCTCCGGACTGGCTTCACCCGATCGGCATCCTCACTTGTAGCCGCAGCCTTGCCCTTTCCGCGGTGAAACGGGGGCAAGCCCAACACGATCTCTCTCACAATGGGGATCGACGGAGCCAGCATGGACGGTTCAACAGACGAGTCACCCGAGGGGAAAGCTAGGGCGGCACTCAGCTGCTCTGCAGAGATCTCAGTTCGGCCGACCTCTGCCTGCTCCATCGCGGCACGGCTATCGGCCTCCATCCTTTCGCGAACAGATGGTCTTTTTCCCATGGCTCTCTTCGTACTGCTAGAAGAACACGAAGGAGACGAGCTTGGAGAATAATACCCAAAGTATCGTGCCCGCGCTCTTTCCACTCTTTGAAGAGTAAAATCTCTTTGCCAGTCGCACTCACCGGAAGCTAGAGTCTCACGAAGCATAATTATGTCCGGAGGACACGTCGGGAGCGGATTAGGAACTGCAAAACCAACAAATAAGACTGAGGGTCATGACATGTTCGAAAAGACAGAAAAGCTCGTAAAGCTATGGATCGGCTACCGATTTTTCTCCATATGGTCCTAATTTTGTTAACCCAATCTGCACCAACCGAAGCCTCGGAGATGGACACGAAGAAGAAATAATCCTCCCAATATCTGTCTTTACTTGGGAATCCTCCGATAATTTTGCGGTGAGTTTTGTTCGAGAGGGAGTAAAGAAGCGAATCCTTGGAGCGAAACGTCCGGAAGGATAGCAGGTTCAACAAGTGATCCACGGTGACTTCTTCGCCACACTCGAAGCTGCGGACCACGATCCCAACCAGGTGTCGAATTCCCCGCGGAGTTATTTGCGCCAGAGCCAGTCTATGCTTCCACAGATACCCCAGGATGACCCCTGGTATTGGGAACCATATGAAGCACATGTAGAAACAACTCTCGTACAAGGTAAAAAACCCTTTTGGGGGCTCACTGGCCCGATCCGAGGGCGATGGAAGGATGAAGTCAATTTCTTCAGAAATGTTGAAACGGTGCCGGAGGGTCTCCAAAGATTCAGCAGTGGAGAGAGTAGATCCTGGTGGATCAGGCGCCTCATGCTTGTATGTGCCCTTAGAAACTCGCCGTGTTGAAGAACACGCCCGAAGGCTCGCGTCTTGCCTAAGCTTAACACAATCGGAACTCCAATTCTCCATCTCGATTTTTACAGATTACTTCGGCAGCGAAGACTTCGGCCGAAAACAATTTCAGGGACAACAAAAAAAAAAGCAACTAGACAACCTAAAAAAAAAAAAAAAATATATCTTCAAGAGGAGGAGAGAGAAGGGAGAGAGAAGTTACCTTGAGATTTTTGAGAAGTGAAGAAGTGAAGAGGAAATGAGGAGAAGGGGGAGCATATATAGGCTCATAAAGCAAAAGATGATGTCATCATACATTGGAAGCTGTGCCAAAACACAGTTAAAAGAGGAAATTTCTACTGGAAAAAGAATTATTAGTCTGAAGACAGAGAACCTGGTGGACATCAAAAACAACGGACTCAGCGTCATGTCAGCTCAGCTCATACCAGTCGACACGGCACATTGATCCCAGCCTGGACTTCCTCTACCTCGGCACTATCATCACTGAAACTACCGAGCTGGGGGCTAACTGTTGGGGTCAAAACCCGCCCAGCTGTGATCAATGGGAAAATGGCTAAGTATGAAAATACGAAGAATCGGACAAGGCCGAAATTGTGTCTAAGTCATTTCTGTACGAGTCCACTTAAGCACAAGAGAGGCCATTCTGGCTAAAGCAGCTCCATTTCCGGCCAAGGAAGCTTCACTTCAGCTTGAAGACTTCGGCAAGCTTGGAAACTTCGACAAGCTTGGAGACTTCGGCAAGTTTGGAGACTTCGGCAAACACGGAGACTTCGGCAAGCTTGGAGACTTCGGCAAGCTTGGAGACTTCGGCAAACACGGAGACTTCGGCAAGCTTGGAAACTTCGGCAAGCTTGGAGACTTCGGCAAGCTTGGAGACTTAGGCAAACACGGAGACTTCGGCAAGCTTGAAGACTTCGGCAAGCTTGGAAACTTCGGCAAGCTTGGAGACTTCGGCAAACTTGGAGACTTAGGCAAACACGGAGACTTCGGCAAGCTTGAAGACTTCGGCAAGCTTGGAAACTTCGACAAGCTTGGAGACTTCGGCAAGCTTGGAGACTTAGGCAAACACGGAGACTTCGGCAAGCTTGGAGACTTCGGCAAGCCCACTTCGGCAGGGAAAGCTCCACTTCGGCAAGACCACATCGGCACGGGAGCTCACAGCGGCTAGCTCCACATCGGCGACGGCCCGCAGCTTCGGCAAGTGCCCACTTCGGCAAACGGCTTCGGCACAGCCCACTTCGGCACGGAGGAGCACTTCGGCCAGCCCACTTCGGCACGAAGAAGCACTTCGGCACAGCCCACTTCGGCACGGAGGAGCACTTCGGCAAGCCCACTTCGGCACGAAGAAGCACTTCGGTACAGCCCACTTCGGCACGGACGAGTACTTCGGCCAGCCCACTTCGGCAGGGAGAGCTCCACTTCGGCAAGCTCACATCGGCAAGCTCACATCGGCACGGGAGCTCACATCGGCTAGCTCCACATCGGCGGCGGCCCGCGGCTTCGGCAAGTGCCCACATCGGCAAACGGCTTCGGCACAGCCCACTTCGGCACGGACGAGCACTTCGGCCAGCCCACTTCGGCACGAAGAAGCACTTCGGCACAGCCCACTTCGGCAACGAAGCCACTTCGGCAATGAGCCACATCGGCATGGAGGCTCCACTTCGGCAAGCGAGTCAACTTCGGCACGAAAGCCACTTCGGCCAACAGGTTGACTTCGGCAACGAAGCCACTTCGGCAATGAGCCACTTCGGCCAACAGAGCACTTCGGCAAGCGAGTCAACTTCGGCCGAAAGCCACTTCGGCCATAGGGCACTTCGGCCAACAGGCTCACTTCGGCAACAAAGCCACTTCGGCCAAAGACAAATTGCGGCCGAAGCCAATTTTGGCCGAAGACGATTCCATACGAAGCTGCCCGGCCGAAGTCCAACCTATACGAAACTGTTTTGCCGAAGTCAAAGCTGCCGAAGACAATCCTGGCCGAAGTCATTTTCATACGAAACCATTTTGCCGAAGTCAAAGCTGCCGAAGACAATCCTGGCTGAAGTCATTTTCATACGAAACCGTCTGGCCGAAGTCAAAGCTGCCGAAGACAATCCTGGCTGAAATCAAGTCTACACGAAGCCAGAAGACGACGCGGCCGAAGTCATTTCTATACGAAGACAACAAGCCCATCTTCGGCCTACAACAATACAGAGGCCCATGAAGTCAAGCCGACTTTGCTAAAAAGGAAATCCCAAAGGATTAGGAAGTTTTCCTTATCTCTTTAGGATTGACCTGGCCGACTCAGACTAGTATATATATCTATGTACATCCTTTGAAAAAGGGATCCGCAATTTACTTAGCAAAAAACCCTAGACTTTTTTGCTCTCAAACTCTTGTACGAAAGCTTTTCGACACAGCTTAATAAAAACCATCTTTGGATCTCTTCGTTTGTGGTTCATCCGCAGAAATTTCATCCTCCTTAACAAACCTCCGACAAATTCTAATTGTGTTGATTTCGACTCCCACACAATTCTAGATGCTTTTGGCATTCTTCCTTAGCGTAAACAGCACAAAAAACTTCTGCTGGTGAGTTTCTGTCATTATCCTTTATCTTGTGATTAATATCTTTTCCAGCAGATTGCCAGGGCAAATCGCATCTGCATGGATCCGGTTACTAATACTTTCTACTGGACCATCTACAATAGCATGGACCAAAAAATATGTTTTACTTCTTGGACAACCTTTTTTTCTTATTCAAAACTTAATTGGTAATTATCTCTGACATCAATCTTTGGTTGGGGAGGACTCTGGTGAAGAACAACTGTTTTCACCGCAAAATGGTTCTATAAGAGATGGCTTAAGTACCGAACTTGATTGGTATATACAGAGGTTGGAGGTACTTCACTGCATCTCTTAAAAAACTTTTAACACCTTCTGCCCCTCCATTTCTTTGGTGTTGTGTTATACTGTGATTGCCTTTGTGGCACTCGTCTCGCTAAATTAGCCGAGACGACTTGCCACGCATCTCCGAACATAACTCTCCACAACTAACCATCTTTGAAATCTCAACGTTCAAATATTCATTTATTGCATAAAATGAGAGTTTAGTAAAATCAAATGAAACCCATAAATCCAACTCGACTGGAATAATGGTGATAAATTAAATAAAGTAATTTTTAATAAAACCAATTAATCTAATAAAAAAAAATCGATAACCTCAGAAAAACCAGCACCACTCCGAGATCACACCAAAGCTCACCTGCATCCATAAAAGGAGGCATGAGTAACTAAGTTACCCAATAAAGCGATCATGTCTGTCCACGGAACCCCATTATATAAGTATGCATCTAACCTCGATAAGTATCTCTTTTAGGAATGAAACATGCACGACTTACTCCACAAGAAACCAACAACAATTCTAACAACCTAGTCACAACATATCACATCCACCAAACTAAACCCCGATATACGCTATACATATAGGCACCTAAACCACTCCTCATTCTCGACCACGTCGGTTCAAGAATTCGGAAACACCATGGCCACGTCGGCCTTACACCACAGCCACGTCGGCTATTTGCTCACGTCGAGCACCCGCCACGTAAAACGCTCGCGGTTGTTTCCGGCCTGATAGCCGTTAATGAACTATGACTCAACACCGCTGTTGCCAAGCCCAAACATCGATCAATGTAGTCAATACGTTTAACGTTACACGAATCCACAAACACGTTCAACCAGATTTTAATTCACAATTAAATCCACACTACTATTTATTTTTAATTAACTCAACATTTTTATAATACTGCCAAAATACTTCAACGAATTAAATAAACAAATATATATATATATATATATATATATGTTAATCAACACGTCACGAATACACTATGCCTTGCCCAAATCACGTGAACACATCTCTTTATCAAATTATTTTTATTTTTATTAATATTAAAAACAAACTCATCTTCTACCTACATATTCATCTTCTACCTATCGACTCTTTCCCAGGCTTCTGCAATTATCAATCGTATAGTCTAACCGTCAGAATACCCAAGCATTGTGAATTAGTCTCAAGTTTCACCACCAAACCAAACATCCATCGAAAAATCAGATTCATAATTATATAAAGGAGATCACAGATCACGCTCACCTTACGCCAGAGACCTTGACGTTTGACGGCGACGGAAAATGAGCTCCTTCTCCTTCTCTATGAACGGTGGTGGTGAAATCAGCTTCACCCGCGACGGACCTTGGATCGACAGTGGCTTCGAGGTCGGTGGTCACTCTCTCCGTCACGCGTGAACTCCTCTTTCTCCGGAGATGGTACACACGATTCCCTCTCGGATCAAGAGTATCAGCGACGGCTGGACTCTCCGATCGAAGTCTCTCTCTCTCCTCTTGTTTTTGCTTTTGATGAACCGCGGCCTCTATTCCTCTTTGGCGACGACATATATAGTCATTGGTCTCAACTAGGGTTTGTGGCAAATTGTCGATTCTGCCATCGGGTTCACTTTCGTGGGCTTCACGGTTTAAAATCGGATCCGGGATGTCACAGACTTATTCGTTCAAGTACCGTCAACAGGAGCAGTTTGGAGTATGCTGTTCATTGCCTGGGGCTGCAATGTGCCCCCGTGTGCACAGACATCAGGTAAATTATTAATGTTTGTAAACCTAAGTTATAGTCTAGCTTCTTCTGAAATTCAAAGTGTAAAAGCTAGGTTCTTTTTCATAACAGTGCAAAAGTTGTCGTCTTGATTTAATAATAAATGTGGTGTAGGTGGTGGGTGCATTGGTCAGTCTTCTCTGCCGAGAAAACATATCTGCACAAACATTATGGGATGGAGGATGGCTTTTACGCCAATTGCTTCCCTATAGCGAGGCAGAATTTAACCGCAAACATGTCAAGATGCTAAATGTATGTTGCTTTCAACATGTTTTTATCTTTTTGTTTGACACTGTTTCTATTACCCTCTTCACCTCTTCATTATTTACCAGTTTCCTGCGTTTGGCAGGTTTAGTATGAGAAATGTACAAGTGCCCTTACCCGGGAGATTAAAGGAACCTGGCCTGATCTACTAATCACGGTACTGCTTGATGAGTGGAGAAAGTGCAAAAGAGGCAAGTAAAGAAGCAATATGTAGGATTTCGATTGTAAGAATATGTTCAATGAATCTGCTACCAAATCTCTTTTGAAAGTGATCGAAGCTCCATCCCCTCAAAAAGAGCCTAAATCTGTTCTTCTCCAGCTGGGTAGATCCCCTTGTTACTACCCTGTTTATGAAAACCGTTAGCAACTAAAGATCTTTTACAGATAATGCTGTTAGCGAATCATCATTCACCGCAGGTGAAAGATTGTGCGAGGTGGTAAAGGTTTGTCTATGGAAAATTCTTGTCAGTGCTTGTCGTTTTTGAATATGATACAGACATATGATAATCAAGTCTTTCCTCCTTAGGTTTTCGTGCTTCTTCATCAACTCCAAATCTTCTCACTACCGGAGCAACCTCCTATCCATCCTCCTGTCGACAGATCTGAAACGTCTCATGCCACAATTGCTGGTTTGGCTGTTTCAGTCCCCAAACCTGGCACCAAAGTGAAGCTAGGTTAGCATATGATGCTTAATACACCATCTACCCAACCACACCATGTCTTTTTTTGAACTTCATTTTGATTGATTTGTCTCGGTATCTGTAGGTGATCTAACTTTTGAAATCTTCCGGTGCAGTTGATGCTGTACCCTGTAGGGTTGCCTTTGAAAGAGACGAGGAACCTAAAATATCGTATCCAGCATTATCATCTGGTGTGCCTGGGTGGGTTGTCCTTGCTGATCCAGATCACGGAATCGTCCGTGTTGCCGCACCTTTAGCCGGCTGCAAAGTACGTAATCACCTTCACTGTCTTCTTCTTTAACGAAAACTAGATTTTGACCTTAAAGCCATTGTTTGACCTTGAAAGAAACCAGAATGATTAATCAAACATCACTTCTGATGCCTTCTCTTCATCAACTTGGTCTTCGTCGGGTTGATCTCATTTTGAATTGCATTGCATTCAAAAGTTTGGAGTTGACTTTTCTTGTTTTTAATCCTTGAATTTATGAAACGCCAGGCATTTTAGATGAACTCTTAGTAGCCTCCATGATTCTTTCGGGTGCCCTGTTGCACAAGTTTCGTGTCTATTTATATTCAGCAGCTCTATCTATAGCTCCTCCCTCCAAGAGTTCTTTCTCTTCTTTATCTCTGCATTTTTTTTTTTTTTTATTAGTTTCTTGTAATGTCCTCATGCAACATAATTGTATATTTGAAAGAGACAATCCATTAGTGAGTTTCAATTTTTCTCACCAAAGAAAGTTTATATAGAAATATAAGTATGACGTTTAAACTCTAATCCTTGCTCGTGTTATGAGCCATGATTGTTTATTTACGCTTATGTTTGCATTTGCGTTTCCATACTATTACTGTTTTATATGTAAACGCAAAGGTATAATAATATGCGTAGCCTTCGAATGGAAAGCAAAAGCATTGAATTGACGCTTTTGCCATCAGTTCTCAGGAGAACCTGCTTGTCTACAGAAAATATAATCCAAGTTTTAGGACATTGAAAAGCTGAGGGAATTTTTGAACCGCTGGACAACATTCAAAGAGGACATAATTAATTGTATTCCCTTCAGCCCCGCAACAGGACATTTAGAAGTTTATACATATGTTCTGTAGATTCGACATAACCGACAAGCAAGCATGTAGGACTATTCATTTTCCACGACTATGCTTTAAGCGATTTGATATCGTGGCCATACATTTGAGAGTGGTCTCCTGAAGAGATTAGACTAGACTCTCAATGTATGGCCATACCGGTGCCCCGAGATAGACTCCAATACCTGGAATAATATCCAAGTGTTCCTAATTTTACGAAGATGGTAATAACGTAAAAAACGACCAGGCGGATAACAAAGAATATAACCAAAAGTGCCAACTAAGATTAGGATGTAAACAGGAAGGAACTGGAGGAGGATTATTCTATAGCAAGATCCACAACGACCACAAAGTAGATAAAACAATATTTGCAATAATACAACACAGCTAACCCAAGAGAGGTAAAGAGACAAATGCATAGAAGCGACTTGACGACCGCTGCAACATGGACGACCTGACGAGACATTGACTGACATTACGACACCTGCTGGATCAGACAACCTGGGACACACCCTTCTCAACCCCCAAACATGTCTACGACTCACTGGAACAGACCACAAATTGAAACACACCGTTCAGAGATTATGGACATCCTCTACCCAACTCTAAATTGGGTTTTCAAATTTCTACCATAGTCGGAGATCTAAGAAAGACGCTTCAAATTTTTTCATAAACAAATAACCACTGCCTTCACAAGAAGACATAAAATCTACACAGGTTGTTACATCTGCGAGTTTCAGAGGCAAATAGTTTATTAACAAACAGATGTGATCACATAGATACGTCGCATGACAAACCTGATCGTTATCTTCTGGTCCACGGGAAGGAGATTCGTTCGACTGATCCCCTGGTTTATCAGCTCCGCAGTTTTGCCTGTTGCATTTGCTCCTGAACGGATAGTTTATATTTCCACAATTGTCACACTTCCAGCTCCCTTCGGGTGCCTTTTGTTCTGATAAACAACACATGTCACTATGTCAGCCTCAAAGCTAATCAAGTAAGCCGCAATATTTTAGATTTCCGAGGGGCTTACTGGACATTTTATCTGAGCTTCCACCCTGCTGCAATTATAAGTTTTAAAGGTCAGAAATCAAGAAAGAATCCCCAAAAGTTATCCAAATAAGCCATCAACATAATTAAGCAAGCTGTTGGTTGGTAGCCAACTTCACCAGTCAAGCCCTAGATTTCAAATTAATGTATATGTTCGGTCTATGAAACAGTCAAACTGAAACAAAAAGAAGCACAAACCTGGGACCCAGGCTTTGGAGTGTTGCACTTTCTCATGTTACATAGAATTCTGAATGAGAAGTTTACATTACCACAATTCGGACATGTCCAATCATTATCACGAGTTGAATCTGTAAATGTACACGACGGAATATATCAAGTTGGACTATCACTATAAAATATATAAGGCCAGCTTTACAACTAACAGGATCTAGAATGGGGATTAGCATAACCAGTCTAGCACATACCTCTTTTCTGTGATTTTTCATCTGGAAAGAACCCGGGTCTTGGCATCTGCAAAGAATGGCGCACGCATATTGTTAAAAATTTCAGCTCATGTTACAAGTCCAGCGGCTTATAAGATCTTGCATGTGATCAGAACCAATCATCTTACTGTTTTACATACCATAGCGGCGGCAGCAGCAGGACCCATGGCCATCCCAAGGCCATACCTGTCCATGGGTGGAGGCATTCCATACATACCACCTGGCAAAAAAAACCAACAAATGCACCAACCAAATTAGACACGGGTGAAATAATGGTAATTGGAAGACTTGAGCCAATTGGGAAATAGCCAGAAACCAAAAACTGATAAAAAAATACACATACCACTTCCCATCATAGATCCGCCATGGTATGGTGGTGGTCCAGACATGTGTAGTGGTCTGTAATGAGCTCCAGCAGGAATTCGGCTACTATAGTTAAAATGATAAGGCGAACCCCCAGAGAACGGGACATCATAAGGAGGCATAGATGACCCATTAAAGAGAGACGATCCATATGGCGACCCGCCCATATATACCGAAGGGGGACCCCCAGATCCTAAATATGGCCCTGGCGATGAGAAACTTTGTGGAGGTTGCATAGGTTTGGGAGCAGACTTCTGTTACAGATATACAACAAAAAGGTCATTAAATGTTGGTTTAAACGGGTATCATAAATCACCACTGGTAGCCTCATATTGCTGCTCTTGTTGGAAGATAGACAACATAGAGGTTCTAAATTTGAAAGAATCTCTTCTATTTCTTAAATGGAATCAAAGTATAAAACCTAGCACCAAGGGATTATTCCCAACTCTCCCACATAACCCAAGAAAACTCAAGAAAATCCCTGAATGCCCTCACATTCTGTCACACAGCTACAATCTCCTGCATACAGACTACAGTAGATGCAATGGACTGACTGGAAACAAAACAATAAGGCTGGCCTTCCACTTCAGTACTTTAGTTTTCCATAACAAACACCTGAAAATCCTTATCAACACTACTCACCATCTTGACTGTCAATAAACGTGTGACTCGAAGAGCTCTACCAAGACCGATAACATACAGATTACGGTTATTCATCATGACATAGAGCCCCATGCCAAGAAGCCACTGACTGTTTTGCTAAATCAATCCTCAAATATGACTAAACACAAACTGTTCCAAACCAGAAAGACATATTTGATATTGCAATACGAAATTACTTACTCCATTGTGATCTGCAGGTCTAGGCTGAGTGCAATTACGCATATTGCAAGTTGTCCTGAATGAAAAATTGACATTGCCACAACTGGGGCAGGTCCAATCATCTTCTCTGCGCCCCCCTATCCACGAAAAAAGAGTAAACCAAACAGCTATTCATATTTGTAGTATGAGAAACACACAATTTGGAATCTAAAACCCTTTAAAAACAGTATGAAGCGTCAAACAAACTCGAATTGTCCGAACTATATTCTTCGGAAAACAACGGGATATGAAGCAAGAAATGCCGTACCATCAGTTCTAGCACGCTTAGCTGCTGACGAGTTTCTGTGGTCTACCTAAAAATTCAGAGGAGATTCAATCAAACGAAACAGAGATCAGTGGTACGAGGAAGGATCTCCAAAACTGATACAGAAACGCAAAATAGTCGCGCAATTGAAACTGAATGATTCAGTGCCATTCTGGTAATCGTAACCATAGAATAGATCGCAATAATTTTTTCAGTAAATCAAGTAGAAGCAAGAAGCTCCGGGTCGATTCAGTATCAGATCTGCGATATTAAGGCTCAGCACTATAAGAGGGGACACTGTACCTGTGACATAGCGGCGGAATAGTCTGCGAAGTCGCGAGACGAGACGAGACGAGAAGGAGGCGGCGCGGCGGCTAGACGTCCCTCGGCGATTTGACCTTTGCCCTAAGATTTACTTCGACGGGAGGAGAAAAAGCAGCACAATATATATATATTTTTTTTAATTTAACGAGAAAACTAGTGTAGGTGTTATAAATATTACTCCATCCGTTACAAAAATATAAGATATTTTGACTAAAAATAATTATGAATGTAATTACAAAATGCTATTAGTCACATAATATCTAATAAATTTAAAGAGTGCATAAAAATGTGAAAATATTTTATATTTTAAAATAAAGAAAAACCTCCAAAATATTTTATATTATAAAACGGATGAAATATTATATTTGTAAGTATCAAATAAATTAAAAAAATTTAAATTTATAATTGAAAATTGATATTAGTATTCAATCATGATTTCATTGGTTTGGGATTTTTAACTTTTTAAAATTTTAGTTTGTGAATAATAAATTTTAAAATTTAATATGAATGGTTTGATATAGTTTTGATCTGGGTTCGACTTTAAGTTTTAGTCAAATATATATTTAATTTTAAAATATTTTTTTTTTTGTTTAGGTTCAAATTCTGATTTTTTTAAATATATAAATAATGAATATATTTATACAATATTAAAATATTGTTTGATTTTCAGATTTTGTACGAATTGATTTACATTCATGGTAATTTTTTAAAATAGGAAAACATATGTTATTTTGTTTTTAAAGAAGATTACAATATTTATATATTTTTTTAAATTAAGAATAATGCGTAAACAATAATTTTTTTTTTTTAATTAGTTGAGTAAGAGAGATTTTTGTTCTCTCAATTATATCATTATCTATTTATCTTCTTTTCTCTTCCATGATATGTCTCATATAACTCATTTTTATTTGTTTGGGTTAATTGTAGCATTCCTCTCTCCCTTTTTAAATATTGGCGTTCCAACGTATTTTTTTCCTGATTTTTGACATATACATTTTACAATCTAAAAAGTTTTAATTTTTCACTATACATCACGAACGACCAAAACTATTTAATTCGACTTATCAAATTAATCCACTGATTTCGATTTAATAAAACAAAAATCGCGTTTACTGTATCGCGATTAGATTGACCCGAATTTAAATTTGTTGACCCAACAAGAAATCACAACCCGAAAAACCTTTTTATTGAAAAATGGGTCTCAAAATCAGAAATCGAAACAGGATGAGAAAATGCATGACCGAGTGAAATTATGAGATGGATAGCTCATATAGTTTGACTTTGCATCGGAGCTCATCGACACGTAGCTTTTTCAACTCCTCAAGTCATGGAATAGAAAATATCTCGACAATAGTTTTTTTTCAGTAGATGATATTGTTGATTTTTGCTGGATATTGATCATTTATTTTCTTCTGTTTTCTTCTCATTTAAAGTCATTTAGTGATTTTATTTTGCCTTTGAGTCTAATTTCTTGTCATATATGTTTACCTTAGAGTCATAGGCTATTGCTTTGTGTCTGTGCATATTTGAAGTCTTTTCTTGTCATATAAGAGCTAGGAAACGCATTCGAGAAGTTGAGCTTAAAGATGGGAGCTTAGGAGGGTCAAAGAAGAGGTGAAATGGGGCAAATGCATTAGTGATCTGTTTACAATAGATCATTGAAACCACTCAGCTCGTGATCGGTTTACAACAAATCGCTAAGATTGATCAGAGTGTTGTATTTCATTCTGAATTTTTTACCTCGATTATGATCTATCTACAACCGATCAAAAATACCACTCACAACAAACTCTTTCTTTAAAACTTTGAGTTTGATCCGTTTATCCCGGATCGACCTGGTTCCTGTTTATTTTGGTATAAATACATCTCTAAACATTAAAATCCTAAGCTTTGTTTTTTTATTCTTTATCCTTTGGTTCTTGACATTGCATCTTGGATCTTTGATGATTTAGTGAAGTTTTTCTTTATCTTTTCATCTTATCTTCTTAACCATGTTTTATTCCATAACTAGATTAGGATATGCGTGATACGCGAATAAACACATATATAAAAATATTGCTATAAATATTAAGATTATGATATTGTTAACCATGTAAATATTATTCGTGTAATTATATTCTAAATTTGCGTTTCACGCGGATTTTTGTTATTCACTTTCTAATTAAAAGTCATATTTTATTAATTATACATATAATGATAAACCACATATTCTCATTACCTCAATATTCTATTTTCGATAAATGGGGGAGACCATGCGCTAGAAAACTGACTATTCTTGTCAACTAAAGTTTTTAAAATAACCAAAAGAAAACCACATCTATTTTCATAGATGGTGGAATTTGATCCTTATTCTTAATCCACATGACGATTGTTACCTCAATATGTTGATTCTATACGACAACTTCCTTCTCGTGCCATCGAAATATCATCCATTAAAAAAACAAAAATCATGTTCTATATAACTACAAAAAAAAAACTCTTTCTTTTTGAAATTAGTTTAATAACTTTATCTGCTAACATCATATGATACATAGATATTAACATATACTAAACGAAAACATATTTCAAATCTCATATAACTTAAAAATAAATCTAATAGATAAATAAACATCAATATTTTTAAAACGAATATATTTATCTTATGAAACATCATTATTCTTACATATTTGTTAACTTTTCAATAATAATTTCAATGATAACAATTCAGACGTAAAATTTTTAAAACTGAAAAAAAACCCTACTAATGTTAATAACTTGATAGATATCAAACACATCTTACATTAAAACATAAATTATGATGGGTAAGACGTACTAACCTTCTCATCAAGTAATCGAAAGTCTATTCATATGACCTTATTATTATTATTTTTGTTTCTCATTTTCTAATAAGACGTAGTAAAGTACGACGATAATCACGCTTTCTATTCAACTAATCGAATGTCAAATAATTTGTGTTGTTATTTTGAATATGAGTACTCATTTTTTCTTTGATGATATCCATGCTGAAAACAATAAAATAAAAAATCGAGTCAGAAAAAATCTTATTAATCCAACAAAACTATAAGAGGTCGATGTGTTCCATCACATACTATATATTTAAATTTTAGGAATAATTAAAAAAATATGATGGAATCAGAGGAAAAACTATACCAAAACCGTCAACTTGAAGAAAGTTTGGTCTTCTTCTTAACTGATGTCTTTTGATAGTCAAAATATAGTTAACTTGAAGCAAATTTCATATCCTTCTTAATCGATGTATTTTTCTAAATGAAAAAAAACCGAGCAAAGAAAATAGGTTTGGAAGAGATTATTGAAGTTTTGAGTTTGATTGTTGAGAAGTTGAGAAAGTATGAAGTTGTTTATAAAAAGGTGAATAATTATAATTTTTTAGAGATGAATAACTATAATCATTTTCCTTTTAGGATTTCACAATGTATTTTGCCTTATTTTAAATTTCATTTCCTTTTATTTTGTTTATAAAGATTTTTTTATCAATCATTATTAATTAGACATTAGAGATATAATGTTTTTCAAATTTTGACACGTGTTAACATCTAATTGGAAAAAAAAATTACACGTGTCGAAATCTGATGGACTGACTGACACGTGTCGTGATCATCTTAATACAAAGTAGACGCATCAAACGTTATATAATTTCAATCATTATTAATTAGAGATTAGAAATATAATATTTTCAAAATTTAACACGTATTAAAACCTAATTGGAAATTTTTTTTATAAGTGTAAAAAAAAACTGACTGACACGTGTTGTGATCATGTTAATTACAAATTAGACGCATCAAACTTTATTTAATAAGATTGCTTTAGTTATGTGTCGTTAGTCTTTATATGGATTATGTGTTAGGTAAATTAGAGTGATTAGAAGTTGGATTATGATGTCTAAAGATAAGTTTATATGTTTTTCTTCATTTGATAAGTGCTTAAGGCTAGATTTGAAGTTACTAATCAAAATCTAGATTATGGTATTTTGCGCCCGAAAGGTATTTATGAAAATATCTATTAGAATCTCAAATGAACAATTCATACTTAGTTAATTGAAATTTGATGATTAAGGTAATTTGTAGGTTTATGGACGTATGCTTAATGCTTTTTGATTTTCTAATTGCAAACAAAAAATGTATGATAATTATGTGATTGAAAAAGGAATTAAGATCATGAAAATGGATTAGTCTAGTTAGTGTGACCCTTGCCTTATGAATGAGTTTGATTGTGAGCTTAACATCATTACCTAGTGGATAGTCCTCTCTGGTCAATTATCTTACCCAGTGATTATGCAGGTGTTGCTGGTTATTATCCCAAGAATGTTGAATCACCCACTGAGCCAAAAGGATCTTCCAAATGTATCTGTTAAATTTGTATGCATTTTCTAGTTAGAAGAAATTAGGGTCTTGTACATTAAAGAAACTTCTTCCTACATAAGTTTTCCTGATCGTAACCAAGTGACAAGCATTGTGAATTATAATGGGAAAATGTTGATCTACAATATCCTTGCACATGCTTTGGATTTCCTATCTTTGTTATTTCTTGCAAGTATTAGCTGAAACTAGAGTCTTTCAATGGAACATAGTCAATCTTTGGTTTTTCTTATAGTTTCATTGATCTGAGACTCTCTGACTTTACGATGCAGGGAAACTCTTTCTGGTAACTGACAGAAAGAAGGATGGTTCAGTCCCAAGGAGATAAGTACGATGATTCTGACTAAAATGAAGGAGACAACTGAAGCTACCTTGGGAAGAAAATTAAGGACGCTATTGTCACTGTTTCAGGTTAGCGTATTGCCAATTCTGCTTCATCATACATCGTGCAGATGTATATATTTATGTATAAAAGCAGAGATTTTTACCAATGCGATCGTCCAAATATTCCAGACAAAACATAATCAATAACATGTGTCAGAATGAAGATATTGTACTAATCAAACATTGAGGGATTGCTTCATAGTGATGTTGGTGGTAAGCCTTTGTTGTTGTGATGTTATGCAGGTGAGGACTTTGGTGTGAACCCCGACGAGGATGTTACTTATAGTGCTGCTGTCCAGGGTGATGAGACCAAAGATATATTTTCTTAAGTTTTCGGATTTGAGAATCAGCAGAACTAACCGTTAATTTGTCACTGAAAAACAGTGATTTTTGCTAGGAACATTCTTCTTTCCATGTAAACTGAAAACCATTGATTATTTTTTGAAAAATCACAAGTGTCTGAAAAGTGGATTTACTTACCCCTTTCTCTGACCAGGAAAGATCCAAGATTCTACTCTTTTCTAGATCCTAAAAGGAAAATGATTATAGTTATTCATCTCTAGAAAATTATAATTATTCACCTTTATATAAACAACTTCACGCTTTCTCAACTTCTCACCAATCAAAATCAAAATTATTCACTTTTATGTTTTCCTTCATTTGATAAGTGTTTAATGCTACATTTGAAGTTACTAATCAAAATCTAGATTATGGTCTTTTGCGCCTGGAAATGTCTATTAGAATCTCAAATGAGCATTTCATACTTATTTAATTGAAATTTGATGATTAAGGTGATTTGTAGGTTTATGGACGTATGATTAATGTTTTTTTATTTTCTAATTGCAAACCAAAGTTTATGATAATTAGGTGATTGAAAAAGGAATTAAGACCATGAAAATGGATGAGTCTAATTAGTGTGATCCTTGCCTTAGGAATGAGTTTGATTGTGAGCTTAACATCATTATCCAGTGGATAGTCCTCTCTAGTCAATTATCTTACCCATAATCTATAGCTTTCTTAATTGATTTCATCTTATGCTTGTCTAGTCTTTTAATTTGTTTACTTGTTTGATTTTTTTTTTTTTTTTTTTTTTTGCATTTCACTTAGTAGTCTTATCTCATTTACTTAATTTTCATTTTCACTTAGTTCATCTCTCTTAAGTTTATTTCATCTTAATCCAAAAATATTTTATCACTTCAATTTTCGAGAGAATCGTCTCTTGAGATCGTGGTATTTGTGACGAAAGTGAAAGGCGTTGAGAGTAAAAAAGTGGAGTTCTCTTTCTGAATTTCAGTGGAGTCCCACAAATCAGTCTCCACTTAGAGACCTTGGGACTAATTATTATCTATTTTATTTTTTGTATGTTATCGGTTTTGGTTCGTCGGATAAATAATTGTATAAGATTTTGTTGATAAAGTTGTATAATTCGATTCGTATAAGACGCACTAATTTATAAAATGTTGAATCAAACACTGAAATTTTTTGACTCTTTTCGCCCATCTTCGTCTCTTTTTCCTTAAAAATCATTACGATTTTCGGGTTGAAATTGAGAAGTCCTCTAAATCTCAAGAACCATAAATTTTAATTTTTTCCAAATAGATTTTAGAGGATCGGTTTTAGAGAGGTGCAGATTTTGAACCCATTTTTTCAATTAGAGGGTATGATTTCGGGTTGTGGTCTCTGGTCGGATCAACCTAGTCGCGATACAGTAAACACAATTTTGGGGTTATTACACTGAAATTAACGGATTAATTTGATATATCGGATTAGATAAATTTTTATAGTTTGTGATGTATAGTGAAGAGTTAAAATTTTCTACGTTGTAAACCAAAGAGGTCAAAAGTCTATTAAGAATGCATTAAAACTCCAATACTTGGAGAGAATGATACAGTGAACCCTTCTTTTTATCTTTCGTACTATCATCTTCAATTTTTTATTTTGGTGTGCCTCTCTCCGTCTAATCCGCTAACAACATTTTTTTGATATGATCCACCACTAGCTCTCATTTTTTCATGCCGTCGAATAATGCATCTCCTTCGACGTTTTTTCCAATAACTCTTCAACGTTAAAGTTTCTCTCATATACATACATGTTACTAAAAAAAAAATTGTTAATGCATTAGTTATCGAGCTAGATAAAAATAAAATAAGTATGTTAAAATGTTTTAGATATAAATAAACTCGTATCTATTTAGTTATCTATTTATTGTTCCAAACAACTCATTATAATATATCTAGTTAAAATACAAATTTAGATGTGAAATCATATGCATTTTCCTATACCGAATGCATGAATATCTTAATTTCCACCAACTAAATTATCGCGATAAATAAAATATATATCAAGAAAAATAAACGCGTTATTGTAAAGTTAACATATAACAGTTGAATTATAAACTTAAATAAACATGTTAACGTGTAACAAATAAATTATCGAGTTAAATAAAAAATTAACTAAAATCTACATATTTTATATGGTGAATATATAATTTAACGAGTTACAAATATACATAACATTATAGTATATATACGTAGAAGTCGATGATGTTGTCTATAGTCTTCTGCTTTTCGCTGGAGGCATGTTCTTCGTCAAAACTGCATATATGTGGTTCAATTCTTATATCATCATCACCACCGCTAATATTTCATCACACCATTAGTTTTGGATCTTCATTGTGCAAATAGTTTGAATATGGTTGGAAAAAGAGAAGAACGAAGGAAATAAGAGTAATGTGTAAACAAAAGTTTCTTTCTCTTTGTCACCACTTAAAAGGAAAACTTGATTGTTCATTATTAGTGTTCACGAAGTTTGTAAAACAATTTTCTCATTTACTCTCGTCAACTCAATTACATTGTACAAGTGTGTATATATATAAAAAACCAGAATCTAACTTAACCGGATTCTAATTACAATTAAACCGGAGCTATATGTTTTATATATACAATCGAATCACATTTGATATTCTATCTCAGGTTGGAGGTACAAAGATGTTAAGCACACCCAACTTGGATATGTTTTCTCGGAATGGAGCAGGGTAGAGAGCCTTTGTCAATACATCCGCAAGTTGTTGATTGGTGCGGACATACATAATCTTGAGAAATCCACACTCAATCATCTCTCTTACCTTGTAGCAATCATTCTCAATGTGTTTAGTACGTTCATGAAATACTTGGTTGCTAGCAATGTGCAAGGCCGCATTGTTATCACAGTACAAGTACACAGGAGGATTTAAAGGAACCTTAAAATCCACCAAAACTTGAGCTAACCAAATCAACTCTTTAGTAGCCATACACATGGCTCTGTATTCTGCTTCAACAGAACTACAGGAAACTGTAGATTACTTCTTAGACTTTCAAGTGATCAAAGAATCACCTAGAAACATTGCAAAACCTGTCACAGATCTCCTAGTATCTGGACAAGCTCCCCAATCTGTATCACAATAACCTCTGAGATCAAACTTGTCATCTGCAGCATAAAACAAACCTTGTCCCACTGTTCCTTTAAGATAACAGAGCACCTTATGAACATCTTGTAGATGAGTATCTCGAGGTGCAGATGAATACTGAGCCAGCTTAGAGACGACAAAAGCAATATCAGGTCTTGTGATAGTCAAGTACTGAAGTTTACCAAGTAATCTGCGATATTGCTTTGGCACATCAATGAGATCACCATCATCTTTAGAGAGCTTCTGATTAGGTTCCATAGGGATAGAAGAAGGTTTGCAGCCAGAGAAACCACTTGAAGCTAACAAGTCCAGTGTATACTTTCTCTGATTCACAGAAATCCCAGTATGAGACCTAGCAATCTCCAAACCAAGGAAGAATTTGGGAGCACCAAGATATCTGAGTCTGATGTGAATGCTTAACTGTGTGACCAAATCCTTCACTGCATCATCATCAGTACTGGCAATGAGGATATCATCAACATAGACCAATACAACCAAGAATTTCCCATCAAACTGCTTCACAAACATAGTGTGATCACCATAACACTTCTCAAAACCTAATAGAGTCAGTGTAGAGGAAAACTTGATGAACCATTGCCGTGAAGCTTGCTTTAAACTATAGATTGACTTTAACAATTTGAAAATAGCCTTAGGAGATACTTGTCCCCCCCCCCCCTAAGCTCAACATATCCAGGAGGTAGCTTCATATATATATCTTCATCTAACTCACCATTCAAAAAAGCATTTGAAATGTCTAATTGTGTTAGAGACCATTTCAGCTTTGATGCCAGTGCTAATAAGAATTTCACAGTAGCTAACTTGGCAACATGAGAGAAAGTATTAATGAATTTAATCCCTTCTTGCTGTGTATATCCTTTGGCCACCAACCTAGCCTTATACCTCTCAAAACTGCCATCCGCATGGTGTTTTACTGTGTACACCCACTTACATCCAATAGCTACCTTTCCTTTAGGTAAATCACAGAAATTCCATGTTTCAGTTCTTGCCATGGCACCCATCTCCACACCCATAGCATCACACCATTCCTTAAAATCCTTGGCCTCATAATATCTGTGGGAGTCGGAATCAACACAATTAGATTTGTCGGAGGTTTGTTAAGAGGGATGAAATTTCTGCGTATGAACCACGAAAGCGAAGATCCAAAGATGGTTTTTATTAAGCTGTCTCGAAAAGCTTTTCGTACAAGTGTTTGTAGAGCAAAAAGTCTAGGATTTTTGCTAAGTAAATTGCGGATCACCTTTTTCAGAGATGTACATAGATATTTATACTAGTCCTAGTCGGCCAGGTTAATCCTAAAGAGATAAGGAAAACTTCCTAATCCTTCGGGACTTCCGTTTTAGCCAAGTCGGCTTGACTTCATGGGCCTTTGTATCGTTGTAGACCGAAGATGGGCTTGTTGTCTTCGTATGGAAATGACTTCGGCCAGACAGCTTCGTATAGACTTGACTTCGCCCAGATAGCTTCGTATAGATTTAACTTCGGTCAGACAACTTCGTATAGAATTGACTTCGGCCAGACAGCTTCGTATGAAAATGACTTCGGCCAGGATTATCTTCAGCAGCTTTGACTTCGGCCAGACAGCTTCGTATGGATTTGACTTCGGCCAGACAGCTTCGTATGAAAATGACTTCGGCCAGGATTGTCTTCGGTAACTTTGACTTCGGCCAGACAGCTTCGTATGAAATTGGCTTCGGCCAGACAGCTTCGTATAGAATTGACTTCGGCCGAGATTGGCTTCGGCCGTGATTTGCCTTCGGCCGAAGTAGACTCGTTGCCAAAGTGGAGCTGTTGGCCGAAGTCTCCTTTGCCGAAGTGGCTTGCCAAAGTCTCCATCTCTTGCCGATGCGGACCTTGCCGAAATGCCTCGTTGGCCGAAGTGGAGCTCGCGCGTGTGCCGAAGTGGAGCTGTCTGCAGAAGTGATTCGTCTCCGCCGAAGTGTTTTTCCGTGCTGATGTGGCTTGTCGCCGAAGTGGCCATGTTGGCCGAAGTGGCTTCAACGGTAGAAGTGCCTCATTTGGCCGAAGTCTCCTTTGCCGATGTGGCTTGTCGCCAAAGTGGCCATAATGGCCGAAGTGGCTTCGCGGAGTTTCGCCGAAGTGGCTTCGCGGAGTTTCGCCGAAGCCTCCTCCCTTGCCGAAGTGGAGCTTGCCAAAGTCTCCTCCTCTGTTGCCGAAGTGATCCTTCCCACCGAAGTGGAGCTTGCCGAAGTCTCCTCCTCCATTGCCGAAGTGGAGCTTGCCAAAGTGATCCTTCCCGAAGTGCTTCTCCGCCGAAGTCTCCTTTGCCGATGTCCCTCCCTTCTTCGCCGAAGTTGTCTCTTGCCGAAGTGGCAAAGCGGAGGAGTGGTGCCGTTGCCAAAGTCTCCCCTTGCCGAAGTGGAGCTATGCCGAAGTGGAGGCTTGGCCGAAGTCTCCTTCGGCCGAAATGGCCAGCTTACCGAAGTCACCGCTTGCTGAAATAGAGCTTCTTTGGCCGAAGTGGACTCCCCGCGCCGAAATCTCTGTTGCCGAAGTGGAGAGCTTGGCCAAGATAGACAGCTTGGCCGAGGTAGACAGCTCGGTCGAAGTGGACTCTCCGTGCCGAAGTAGATTCGTATCATGGTCACAGCGAGCTCATATTGTGCCTAAATAGATTCGTATAGAAACAACTTAGGCCACGACTTTGGCCTTGTGCGATTTTTCGTATTTCCATACTTAGTCATTTTCCCATTGATCACAGCTAGGTGGATTTTGACCCCAACAATATCTTTCAGGTATTGGGATATCAGAGATGATATTTAGGAAAGCATAGAAAGGCTTAGATAAGTATGAATAAGAAATATAATTTGTGATATGATAAGGTGTAGTTATATTAGTAAGAGTATTAGCAGTATAACAATGAAAGTCCTGCAAGTGTTTAGGAGGTTTGGATTGTCTGCGAGACTTAGATTCAGAAGGAACCAAAGCCTCAGAAGATGACACATCATGATTTAAATGTGTATCAGAAGATGTTTGCACTAGAGGCAAAGGAACATCTAAGGAAGCAGGAGACTATAATAGAGGAAAGAACTCTCTTGTATCATCTTTGATATCAGATGATGCAAAAGAAAAAATATCCTCATAAAATTTGACATGTCTATAAATAGAAACAGAGTGTGTCTCTATATCTAATAGCTTGTATCCTTTGTAACCAGCTGGATATCCTAGAAATACACATGCCTTAGCTCTAGGTTCAAACTTATTTCTACCTTTAGGAGAAGTAGAACTACAGCATAAACATCCAAAAGATTTTAGAAATTGATAATCATGAGGTTTGCCAGTTAATCTCTCAAAAGGTGATTGATTACCTAAAACTACAGATGGTAGTCTATTTATAAGGAATACAGCTGTCAAGATACAACCCCCCCAGTACTCTAAAGGTATATGAGATTGAAACAAAAGAGCACTAGCAACATTTAAAAGATGTTGATACTTTTTCTCTACCACAGAGTTTTGTTGAAGAGTTTCAGGACAAGAATGAAAAGCAATAATACCTCTAGATAATAACAATTTAGTGAACTTCAATTCATGAGCATTATCAGACCTAACAGATTTAACCTTCTTATCATACTGAGTTTCAACCATTTTAAGAAAAGTTGGAAAAATATCTAAAACATCGGAATTCTGATGCAACAAATACACCCAAGTAGCTCTATTATAATCATCAACAATGGTAATAAAATACTTATATCCATCTACTGTAGGAGTAGAGAATGGACCCCATGTATCAATGTGAACTAACTCAAAAGGTTGATTACACATATGATGTTGAGATTTAAAAGGTAGATGCTTCTGTTTTGATAAATGACATATGTGACATGCATAAAAAAAACTTGTTTATTCATTTTAACTTTTTCCAATTTCAGTACATTAGAAAGTATATCTATCTTAGGCTGAGATGGATGACCCAATCTCTTATGCCAAGTGGTTAAATCAACTGAAACACTAGCACAGGAATGAGAAATACCTTGTAAAGAGAAAGTATTATTTGCAGTATTGAAATCCAGAACATATAGGTTTCCAACTTGACTACCTTGACCAATCATCAACTTGTTGGGGTCAGTTTTCACTCCATCGAGATCAACTGCTAAAAATGCTAAGTATGGAGGAAAGTAAACGACGAGCCAAAACTTGGCTAGGCAATGGAGAAAGCTGGAGACGAGCCAACATCTTGGCTAGGCGAAAGGGTGAATTGGTGACGAGCCAAGCTGGCTCGGCATTATGGAGAAACGGTGACAAGGCAGACTTGGCTCGGCAGGCGGCAGAAAGAAGTGCCGAGCCAACATCTTGGCTAGGCGGTGGAAGAAGAAGGAGACGAGCTAACATCTTGGTTAGGAAGCAAGGGGAAAAGAGTGACGAGCCAATATCTTGGCTCGGCAACGTGAAAAAGCGATGGGCCAAATATTTGGCGACGAGCCAAACAAATTAGAAGACGAGCCAAACTTGGCTCGGCGACAAGGGAAAGGAGAAGGAGAAGATGAGCCAACTTGGCTCGGCAACAAGGAAAATAAGCGACGAGCCAAACTTGGCTCGGGGACAAGGAAAATAAGCGACGAGCCAACATCTTGGCTAGGCAACAAGGAGAAAGGAGTGACGAGCCAACATCTTGGCTAGCCCAATACCTTTTCGGGCCGAGGCAACGAGCCACAAGATATTGGTGGGCTGAGGCAACGAGGCAAAGAAAGAAGCCCGCATCTGAATCAGAGAAAGTAAATTCCGAAGAATAAGGAAGTTCTCCTTTATCCTTTAGGAAAAGGCCTAACCGACTATTTTGGCGTATAAATAAACGATGTACCTCTTGAAAAAGGGGATCCGAAAATTAACCGAGCAAAACGCTTATTGCTTTACAGACAGCTTTCGAAACAGCTTGAATAAAATCTCCATCTTTGGATCTCAGTTTCTTGGTTTCTTTACATAGAAGTTTGTCGAATCCCTAAATCCCTTTACAAGTTTTTGGTTGTGCGAGTTTCGACTCCCACAATTTGGCGCCGTCTGTGGGGACTCTTTCAAACTTTCTGACACCTTAGAACCACTTGATACGAGATCTGAAGCGATGACTACCGACGGAGACCGAAGCGGTGACGATGCGAGCAACACCGGCGTCGATCCCCCCAGGACAGGAACCAATCTGCCTCCGGCGAATACGGAAGGCACCACAGAAACTTTAACAGAATTGAAGAACATGATAACCGCGTTGCTGAAGAAGGCCGAGGAGCAAGACAAGCTGAACAGCTCGCTAACAGAGAGAATTGAGTCACTAGTAACCGATAGCCGAGCCAGAAACCTACGATCTGGAGGAGTTGGCTCAACTATGAACCCACCTATTAGCGGAATAACCAGACGGCTTGGCCTAAACCCGACGGCCCTGGATTTTTCAACACCACGCGACGCACCAAGGACTTTGGGAGGGTTACCACCGCCACATCCAACAAACGAACAGGTACCCGCGGTGACAAGATCAAATATCACCGAACTACCCCGACTGACCCAAGGTACAAGAGGAACCAGGGATGGATATAACCTACGCACCGACGTTGGATCGGCTACAGCAATCATTCTTGATGAAGAAGGAAACCACAACGCAGAAAATCTTGCTGACGAGGGGTTCGCACCAGAAATGATAGAACCCCAAGCTAGCGAAGGAGATATTAACCTAAACCGAGCCAGGAATTCGGCGGAGGAAGAGGAAAATCGCCTCTGGGTCCAACGAGCGCAGTTTGCTGATGAACCAAGGACGACGAGTCGAGCCCAGAGGGAAGAGTTGGATGAAATCCGAGCCTCATTGATTCGAGCCACTGCTGAGATGAAAGCCGTCCGATCCCAGGTGCACAAAGCAACCAGTAAAGTCCCAGAGATTGACCGCGTATTGGAAGAAGCACACAATACACCATTCACAGCCCGAATTACCAAGGAAAGGATCTCCGACCCAGGAAAGATCAAAGTCCCAATCTACGAAGGGACAACCGACCCAAAGGAACACATAACGGCGTTTATCATAGCAATGGATCGAGCCAATTTTAGAGAAAAAGAGAGAGATGCTGGTTTCTGCTTGGTATTTGTGGAACATCTAAAGGGTGCAGCCCTCCAATGGTTTTCAAGATTAGAGCGGAACTCCATTGATGATTTCCAGCAGCTGTCTGCCGCCTTCTTGAAGCATTACTCCATGTTTATGGATCGAGGGGCCTCAGATGCCGACCTATGGACGTTAACTCAAGGGCCTACAGAGACATTACGAAGCTTTATAGGGAGATTCAAGGCAGTAATGTCAAAAGTGGAAGGCGTAAGCGACAAGGCCGCTGTGCTCGCGTTAAAAAGGGCTCTGTGGTACGAATCCGAATTCCGAAAAGAGATTGCTCTAAACACGCCACTATCAATTCAGGATGCACTGCACCGAGCCTCAGATTTCATAGTCAATGAAGAAGAGATGAAGATTTTGTCTCAGAAGTATGGAGCCGCCAAAGCGACGAACCGTTCTTTCCAGATCCCGAGCCAACCTCCTCAAAAGAAGAATACTCAAGGGAACGGGTATATACACCATGAGAAACCTAACTTTGGAGGAGCCCACAACTATCAGGTGGGAACAGGCCGAGGCAAAGCACCCTGGAACACCTGGACGCGAAGTCAAAGTTCGTACGATGAAAAAGCCTACTGCGAATTTCATCACATGCACGGTCATTCGACCGCCAACTGCCGAACCCTGGGAATGAAGCTTGCGGCAAAGCTGGTAGCCGGAGAACTCGGTAGCACAGTCAGCTTAAAAGGCTTCGAGCAAGAGGGCGAAAAAGATCAGCCGAACCAGACGAGTCAAAATGACGATACACCCAAGCGAGGAAGACGAGATGACGAGGCAGCGCAGTCAGGTTCTCGAAGAAGAATAAATATGATAATGGGTGGATCACAATACTGTTCGGACACGGTATCTTCAATCAAAGCTTTCCAGCGGCGAGCTGATGCGAGTGTAAACTGGTCAGCACCCTCCAAACTTCCCAACGATGTTATCTCATTCGAAGAAAGGGAAACCACCGGCATCGACAGACCGCATAACGACCCCCTCGTGATAGAATTGATCGTTGATGATTGCGATGTCGCTCGAGTTCTGATAGACACAGGAAGCTCCATAGATGTGATCTTCCGGGAGACTCTCAGAAGGATGAACATAGACCTGGACAAAATCACAGCCGCGCCGAAGCCTTTAACTGGATTCTCAGGAGAGACGACCATGACCCTTGAAACAATAAAACTCCCCGTCCGAGCTGAACAGGTAACCAAGATAGTGGAGTTTTCGGTTGCAGATCATCCTGCGATCTACAATGTGATCATGGGCACACCCTGGATAAACTCGATGCGAGCTGTACCGTCGACCTATCACCTCTGCATCAAATTTCCGACCCCTGGGGGAATCAAAACAATTTGGGGAAACCAAAAGGAATCCCGCATATGTTTCCTAGCCGAACACAAACTTAGGAACCCCGTCACAGAAACCACCACCAGGAGAAAGAAGATGAAGACGGACAGGGAACCCGAGAAGGAGTTGGCAAAACTCTTATAGCAATTACAGATCACGGAGGATCGCGAGAGGGAAAGCAAACCAACTTGCGACCCCGTCATCTCGGTGAACATAGATGGCAATCACCCAGAACGCTGTGTCGAAATAGGGGCCGAGCTGAAAGATCCGATAAGGGGAGAGCTGATTTCTTTCCTTAAAAAGAACCTACACACCTTCGCATGGGAAGCTGAAGATATGCCCGGCATCAGCATCAACGTAACGTGCCACGAGCTGCACGTGGACCCAACCTTCAAACCCGTCAAACAGAAAAGGCAAAAACTTGGTCCAGACAGAGCACAAGCAGTAAATGACGAGGTGGAACGATTACTACGTGTGGGATCGATAGTCGAAGCAAAGTACCCAGACTGGCTCGCTAACCCAGTGGTGGTTAAAAAGAAAAATGGGAAATGGCGTGTATGCGTGGACTTCACCGACTTGAACAAAGCCTGCCCCAAAGACAGCTTTCCACTGCCGCATATTGATCGACTGGTGGAAGCGACAGCGGGCAACAAACTCCTCTCATTTATGGATGCCTTCTCCGGATACAACCAAATCCTAATGAACCCAGACGATCAAGAGAAGACGGCGTTCATCACAGACCGCGGGATATACTGCTACAAAGTCATGTCGTTCGGTCTAAAAAATGCTGGAGCCACTTACCAGCGATTAGTGAACCGAATGTTCGCTGGCCAACTGGGGAGGACAATGGAAGTTTACATAGACGACATGCTGGTGAAGTCTTTAGAGGAGGAGGATCACGTAACTCACCTGGAAGAATGTTTCAAGCAGCTGAATCTGCATAACATGAAGCTGAACCCAACCAAGTGCAGATTCGCGGTCACGTCTGGAGAATTCCTTGGATATCTGGTCACCCACCGCGGAATTGAAGCTAATCCGAAGCAGATTGATGCACTCATACAGATGGTGTCGCCGAAGACAAAACGCGAAGTCCAGAGGTTAACTGGACGGGTCGCCGCGCTGAATCGTTTTATCTCTCGGTCAACTGATAAATGTTTGCCCTTCTACGATACGCTACGTGGGAATAAGAAGTTTGAATGGACAGAAAAATGCGAGCAGGCGTTTCAACAGCTTAAAGAGTACCTAGCCAGCCCTCCAGTACTTACGAAACCGGTAGAAGGCGAGCCACTATTTCTATACACGGCCGTTTCGGCCACAACGGTAAGTGGTGTACTCATCAGAGAAGAGCGCAGCGAGCAGAAGCCAATTTTCTATGTTAGTCAAACTCTCACCGACGCTGAAACACGGTATCCGCAGATGGAGAAGCTGGCAATGTCTGTGGTAATGTCCGCTCGAAAACTAAGACCATACTTCCAGTCACATTCAATTGTAGTTTTGACTACCTTCCCACTGCGATCCATCTTACATAGCCCTAGCCAGTCTGGGAGATTGGCAAAGTGGGCTATAGAGCTGAGCGAATATGACATCGAATATCGAAGCAGAACCTGCGCCAAATCTCAAGTCCTAGCTGACTTTTTGATAGAACTCCCAGAAGAAGTAATAGAGGAGCCAGCTCCGAACACAATATGGAGGCTTCACGCGGATGGATCATCATCAAAACAAGGGTCCGGAGTGGGAATACGGTTAACCTCTCCAACAGGCAAAATCCTTGAGCAGTCATTCCGCCTGGGTTTTCGTGCATCCAATAACGAAGCAGAATATGAAGCTTTGATAGCCGGAATGAGACTTGCTCTTGGACTCAAGGTTTCGCACGTCCAAGCCTACTGCGATTCACAGCTGGTGGTCAACCAAGTTAGCGGCGAGTACACAGCCAGAGACGACCGAATGGAAGCCTATCTAAAGATTGTCAAAGGACTGGCTGCGCAGTTCGAAGAGTTCACATTAACACGGATACCACGTGGGGAGAATACTTCGGCAGATGCGCTAGCAGCACTCGCATCCACCTCCGATCTGGACCTGAAAAGAATAATCCCAGTGGAATTCATCAAAAACCCAAGTATCAGCCTCTCTGGCACCGTGAACGTGGTCACTCGCTCTCAAACAGCCGTTCGAGCCGAAGGAGTGTCTGAGCTAAGTCTTGCACAAAAGGGCAGCACCGACACCTCCACTCTAGACGACCAGAACATAACATCATCGGTGGAGGACAAGGTAATTGAGATAGAGGAGGAACCTGAAATTGCGCCTCCGACCGAAGGTGAAGTAGTGGACATGGAGGAAGATCCGCAACAAACAGAAACGGACTACGGATGCGACAAAGAATGGATGGGAGTAATTCGCGTATACATCATGGACGGCGAGACACCATCAGATAAGTGGGCTGCTAGAAAACTCAGAGCTCAAGCTGCTCGATATGTTCTCTTCGATGGAAACGTCTTCAAGTGGAGATTCTCAGGACCACTAATGGCTTGCGTCGATGGCACCCAAGCAAGAAACATCATGGAAGAGGTCCATAGTGGCTCGTGTGGTAATCACTCCGGCGGAAGAGCTTTAGCAATCAAGATCAAGCGTCACGGTTATTATTGGCCAACTATGGTGAAGGACTGTGAAAAGTTCTCCTCCAGGTGCGAAAAATGCCAACGGCATGCCCCAATGATTCATCAACCTACGGAGCTGCTATCATCAATCTCAGCGCCCTACCCTTTCATGCGCTGGTCAATGGACATCGTCGGGCCTTTGCATAGGTCCAAACAAAAGAGGTTCTTGCTGGTTTTGACAGATTACTTCTCAAAATGGGTAGAAGCAGATTCTTACGCCAACATAAAGGATGCCCAAGTCGAAAATTTCGTCTGGAAAAATATCTTATGCCGACATGGAGTTCCCTACGAAATTGTTACAGACAACGGCTCACAGTTCATCTCTACAAGGTTTGAAGCTTTTTGCGAAAAATGGAAGATACGGCTTAGCAAATCCACGCCACGCTACCCGCAAGGGAATGGGCAAGCTGAAGCAGTAAACAAGACTATCCTGGATGGCCTGAAAAAGCGCCTTGATGCAAAGAAGGGACGCTGGGCAGATGAACTCGAAGGAGTATTGTGGTCACACCGAACCACTCTGCGGCGTGCCACCGGTGAAACACCTTTTGCTCTTGTCTACGGTACAGAATGTGTCATCCCAGCCGAGGTTCAATTTCCTGGAGTCCGCCGCAGACTTCTTTCAGGCTAGGAAGGATTGAATCATCTCATGTTACTTGACGAGTAGGACTTGGTTAACGAACGAAGAGATCAAGCACTGGTTCGGATTCAAAATTACCAACAGGCAGCAGCTAAGTATTACAATACCAACGTCAAAAGTCGCAAGTTCAAAGAAGGTGATCTGGTTCTCCGCAAAGTTTTTCAGAACACAGCCGAAACAAATGCCGGCAAACTAGGAGCGAACTGGGAAGGACCCTACAAAATCACCAATGTAGTTCGACCAGGAGTATACGAGCTATCAAACATGTCTGACATCCCGATACCAAGGTCTTGGAATGCAATGCACCTAAAAAGGTACTACCACTAAATCACTTCACATGAACTACGGGACGACTTGATCCCTGGAAAGGGTACGTAGGCAGCTCGTCTTCGGACGAGTTCAGTTGTCCCCCTCCTCAAAAAAGAGGGGGGGTGGGTACGTATACAGGTATACTCCCATACCTCGCATCACACTTTTCAAACAACAGTTTAAACTCTTTCAAACACAAAACTTGTACGACTTAGTCTACACGATTCACAACATTACATCTTTCACGGATATTTTATCACCTCGTCTGTTGCTGGCCACAACAGACGGACAATCACATCCTTTATGGATTTTAACCACTATCTCTATACGAGATAGGGTTCTCAACACCCTCTTACGGGTATAACAGCGCGCTATACAAGTTTCGGTTGGGTATATCCTAATCTAATACCCGAAAGGTATATCCTGGACGATATTCTTACAAGTTTACCTTTGAGAGAGACCCATAAGTCGAAAACTCGCAAGTCTTAACACTCAAACTAAACTCTGAAACCCAGTAAACACCTCTTGGTACACTGGTCATAAACATCTCAGAAACATAATACTAAACCTAAAAAGTTAGTATGAGATTTTAAACATGCTTCACGGTCAAAGGAACGGGAACATAAGTCGGAACACCGCAAACCCTAAACTGACAACAAAGCAATCAAATACAAAGACAACCATACTTTGACTAAACGAAGATGGTTCGCAATATCACATCAGAACGCAAGTGAGAGATTGCTTAAGCAAAAACATAAACAGATAAATCCAAACAAAGAATTACGCTTACAAACACGCGGTCACTACAAAAAGTGGATAAAGCCATCCAGGCACTTGTTCTCGACAATACCGAATAAAAGACGGGAGTTTAAATTAAGAAACAGAGAAAAAGATCATTCAAGAGGAGCTGGCTCGAAAGTTTTCTCAGCAGCGAGATAAGCAATCCCAAGCGTGCCAACATTCGAGCCGGAAAAATCTCCAACACCAAGGTTCGCCGCCGCGTTTTCCACTGGTTCGATCCCTAAGAGGGTGCCCGTAGACTCTGAAGAAACAGGAGAAAGCGTCAGATCTTTCTTCAGCTCGGCTTCGATCTTTTCGAACTCATCAGCCGCCTCGGCCAGGTCAGCTCTCCAGCCCGTTAGCTTCGCCACCTCGGAGTCAAGGGCAGGCGCATCCTCTTTCTGCAGAATCTCGAGCAACTGAAGATTGCTGTCAATCTGGGCCAGATCAAGCTCCTTCTCTTTCGCCTCTCTCAGCTCGTCCATCTTCTTTTCAATCTTAGCGAGCCGTTCCTGGAATCTCTCGGACATCTCCCGCCTCGCAGTTTTCTGCGCCTTTTTCACGTCTACCTCGTGCAAAGCTTTTACAGCAGTGAGTTGCCTCTTCAAGGATTCAATTTCGGCAGCCTTCTTCTGCTTGGAGCGATATATTCTCATAGCCAAGTCGCCGGCTTTTTTCCATTCTTCCTTAAGGAACACCTTTTCCTTCTCGAGAGCTTCGATCCGAGCTGCAGCAGTCGCTAGCTCGCCCGCATGTTTGCCTTCCAGCTCAGAAACTTTACTTCGAAGGAAAGACACATCCTTCTGGGCGTCTTCAATTCGGCGTTTATCCTTTCTAATGTCGTGCTCAAACGCAGCGACAATCTTGTTGATAGATGCGACGAACTGATCATAAGAACAAACAGTTAGCTCTCAAGATTTGTAACTAAACCACAATTTGTATACGAACTTACCTTGGTGCCTCGGAGCGACATATCCGTATACAGGTCGCCGTGGGATAGAACATCAACGGGCGGCAGTCTATCACCCGAACAGCGAACCTGTGAGAAGAGAGACGCTGAAGCTTCGGCGTCATTACAGATCGGTGCTGATCCTTCCTGACGAAATGACGCTGGTGTTGGCTCGGCGGGAATTGGATCGGCGGGCTTTTGTCTTTTTCTTTTTGCTTCTCATTGGCCTTTTCCTTGTCAGGCTCGGCAGCAGCGCGCTTCTTGTTGGCATCCTTGTGCTAGGCAAGCGCCGAGCCAGAAGGCCTGGCGACAGGAATAATAGCGGAAGCCACTTCCCTCGCTTCGGCGTCAAGGGCTAACGGCTCGGAAGGAAGATTTGTCTCCGCTTCAGTCGCAGTTTGGCCAGGCACCTCGGCAACTGGCTCGGCGTTTTGTTCGTTTAAGTTCGTTGCTTCGTCAGCTCGGCCAGATTCCTCCTGCTGTCTTTTCTCCTTCAATGCCTGCTTATCACGGATCGTCAGTCTTTTTCCCATGCTTTTTCTTGGAGGACTTGGCAATGAAGATTCAGATTCCGAACTATCAGATACTTCAACACCGGCGAAAGTGGCTCGGGCTTTTTCGACTCTTTTTAGGGAAAAATGTTTTTCCCAATGACACCTTCTCTCAGCAAGTGTGTTCCGAAGCGTGAGCGTGTCTTCTGGGTAACGTGGGAGAATCTGCCGAACTGCAAAAAAAAAGAGGAGAGGCATCAGTGGTCAGCTCGCTACGAAGAAAAACATTAGCAAATCTTCTGAAAAGTCTACGGCTCGCCCACCAATGGTTCCCCACTCCGTTTTTACATAGTGGAGGCTCTCGGCTTCGACCGTAGCATCGTTGATAGGAACAAAGAAAAAATAGTTCCCCCAATCTCCATCTTTGCTTCGGAAGCCTTCGATAATCTTCCTTTGCTTCTTGTTGGAAATATAGTAAGCTCGGGAGTTCTTAATCTTTCGGAACTCAAGAAACTACCGCAGGTGGGAGATGCGAACAGTCGCATCACACTCATAGCTCCGAACCAGAATCCCGACTAAGTGACGCATACCTCGAGGCGTAATCTGGCTCGGCGCTAACCCATGTTTGTATAGAAAACGAAGGATCAAGCTGGAGATCGGAAACCAGAGCAGACAACCGTAGAAGAAACTCTCATAGAGAGTGAAATACCCGGGTGGTGGAGATTCGGCTCGGTCAGTTGGGGTAGGGACAACCAGCTCGACATCTTCTGAAATATGAAATCGATGCCTTAGTGCCTCCAAGGATTCTGCGGTGCACAGAGTCGAACCAGGTGGGTCAGGTCGTCTCTTGGGCGTTTTCCTTCTGGGTTTTCGCCTCGTCGACGTACTGGCTTGATGGCTCGCAAACAATCTTTCCAAGCGTATTTTTTCCGCCTCGTCAATAACGTACTCTGTCGGCTCGGCCTTGAATTCTGCAAGGGCTCTCTGAATCAGAGCTGCCTCGGCGTCCGCCTCTGCATCAAATGCTTCGTCTATCAGAGATGGGACAACAACCTGCAGTTGACCCTGCAGAGAATTAGGCTCGGCTGGCTCGGAAACCTCTGGAGATAAAACCATTTTGCGACCCAGCAGTAAAGCGAAAGTCGCCGAACCAATAGAATCCTTCAGCTCGGTGATATTAGACATTGGTGATTCTGGCTCGTAGTCAATCTGGTACTTAGAATTTGGAGAGATTTTTGGCTCGGAAACAGAAGATGAAGGAGAATAATCCGATCTGGATGAAGATGGGTCGGAAAACTCGAATACTCACCGCAGACGTATGAAGACGGGTCGGAAAACTCAAGGGGTCGCCGGAAGGATTTGAAGATGGATCGGAAAGTTTATAAGATCACCGAGCCGCGCTCGAAGGTGGATCGGAAAACTCAAAGAGGCGGCGGCGGAAGTGAAGAAATATATAAAGACCTAGCCAACAACTTAAACAAATAGAGAGAAAAGAAGAGAGAGAAGAGAGCTACCTGATTTTTCGGAAATGAAGGGGAGTGAATTATGAAGAGTGAAACAAGGATCTGAATATAAAGGCGCATAAAAGTAAAGCGCATAAGGCCACGCGGCCTCGGGAACACGCGAAATGCTTACAGTTCCCAATAAAGCTGTAATCATGAATGGAGATACCTCAAGCAAACCTTACTGCCGAGCCAAAAAACGAATCACTTATTGGGATAGTTCGGTAACGTGTTAGAAGAATATGGCTCGGCGGAACGACAGTTTTAGCAATACGAAAAGATGACGAGCCAAAGTGGGCTCGGCAGCACGACAAAGGTGTCGGCTCGGAAATAAAACGCCTCGGTAACACTATCGGTTCGGCTTGGCATTTGTCAATACCCAGATGACAACTTCGCCACGGAGCTGGCTCGGTAGCCCAGAGAGAGTTGATCTCGATCTTGACTTCTCACCTCGTCACTATTACCAGTAATACTGCCGAGCTGGAGGGCTAACTGTTGGGGTCAGTTTTCACTCCATCGAGATCAACTGCTAAAAATGCTAAGTATGGAGGAAAGTAAACGACGAGCCAAAACTTGGCTAGGCAATGGAGAAAGCTGGAGACGAGCCAACATCTTGGCTAGGCGACAGGGTGAATTGGTGACGAGCCAAGCTGGCTCGGCATTATGGAGAAACGGTGACAAGGCAGACTTGGCTCGGCAGGCGGCAGAAAGAAGTGCCGAGCCAACATCTTGGCTAGGCGGTGGAAGAAGAAGGAGACGAGCTAACATCTTGGCTAGGAAGCAAGGGGAAAAGAGTGACGAGCCAATATCTTGGCTCGGCAACGTGAAAAAGCGATGGGCCAAATATTTGGCGACGAGCCAAACAAATTAGAAGACGAGCCAAACTTGGCTCGGCGACAAGGGAAAGGAGAAGGAGAAGACGAGCCAACTTGGCTCGGCAACAAGGAAAATAAGCGACGAGCCAAACTTGGCTCGGGGACAAGGAAAATAAGCGACGAGCCAACATCTTGGCTAGGCAACAAGGAGAAAGGAGTGACGAACCAACATCTTGGCTAGCCCAATACCTTTTCGGGCCGAGGCAACGAGCCACAAGATATTGGTGGGCTGAGGCAACGAGGCAAAGAAAGAAGCCCGCATCTGAATCAGAGAAAGTAAATTCCGAAGAATAAGGAAGTTCTCCTTTATCCTTTAGGAAAAGGCCTAGCCGACTATTTTGGCGTATAAATAAACGATGTACCTCTTGAAAAAGGGGATCCGAAAATTAACCGAGCAAAACGCTTATTGCTTTACAGACAGCTTTCGAAACAGCTTGAATAAAATCTCCATCTTTGGATCTCAGTTTCTTGGTTTCTTTACATAGAAGTTTGTCGAATCCCTAAATCCCTTTACAAGTTTTTGGTTGTGCGAGTTTCGACTCCCACACAACTCCTGAGTAATTCCCTGAATAAAACATGCATCAGCCGTAAATCTAACCTCAGAATTTAATGATTTAGTTAAAACACTGACACTTAACAGGTTAAATTTGAATTCAGGTATATATAACACATTGTAGAAAGAGAGAGCATCCGTCAATTGAATGAAGCCTATGCCCACTATCCTAACTACGTAGTCATTAGAGAGTTTCACATATGTATGGTCTAAGGGTTTGTATTCTTTAAAAAGATTCCTATCATGAGTAACATGATTTGTAGTCCCTGAATCCACTATCCAAGCTCTAAGAGACACAACTGGTTATGTAGATACTGAAGAGACTAACATGTCATAATAGGAATTATGATAAAGATTCAGAAATGTACCTGAAACCGATGAGATAACAGGTGCAAGATTAGAAGTAGAAGCACAAGGAAGACCAGGAGAAGGTGAAACAATAGGAGCATGAAGTTTAGTGCTGAAATATGAGATCATGGTCTGCAACTGATCCTTGGTCATGTTCTCAAAGTCACTGTCCATTTTCTGTTCAGATGAACCTCTAGAGACATTGTTGATAGAAGGCAGTGTACCAGTACCAACAGATGGATAGAGATTCATAGAAGTAAGATTAGCAGCTCCCACAGTCTGAGAAGATCTTGCCTTCGGATGTCCAGGAGGAAATCCATGATCTTTGTAGCAACGATCTACTATATGCCCAATCTTGAAACAGTGAGAACATTTTGGCTTCCTGAAATTACCTTGAGCCATGTGAATGGATGTAGAATCTGATGAGATATTAGACTCCTGAACTTGGAAAGCAGCAGCATGAGTAGAAGACATTCTGTTTGTCACTCCAACCACACGCTGACTTTCATCCTGATCCAGCATATTATAAATCTCAGACAGTCCTGGTCTAGGTCTCATGTTCAGGATTTGGCCTCTGATATTAGCAAAACTTCATTGAGTCCCATCAGAAATTGAATCACCTTACTGGTTTCTGCATCTTCTAACAACTCCTTGACTTGATCACAATTACATTTCTTAGTATTGTGAGACTTCGTATTTGCAAGTTGTTCCCACAATGTCTTCTTCTTTGTGTAATAAGTAGAAAGATCAAGTGAACCTTGCTTCAAGGTGTAAATGGACTGTTGCAATTGATATTTGCGTGGTAAATTGCTAACACGAAATTGCAAGAACAAGTCATTCCTCATCTCATCAGCATCCTCATAGTACAAGATGCTATCATATATCTCCTTGTTCACGACATTCATCACCCAAGCCTTTACCATGCTATTACATCTACTCCAGATTTTAAACAAAGCATCCTGAGTATCCGGTCTATGTAAGGTTCCATCTACGAATGCTAATTTGTTTTTTGCATCGAGACTTATCTGCATCGCAATAGACCAGTTATTGTAGTTCGTACCATCTAGAATGTGTGTAACAATGGATAAACTTGGATGATCAGCTGAGTGGAGGAAAAATGGACTATGCGCATTGTCATACGACTCCATTCCTCCAAAGATCTGACTAGTAGTACCTCGATTCGAACCAAATTGCTAAGAAGTATGCATAATGACTTTAGGTTGAATCGGAGACGAAGATCCAGCTCGATCCTTCATAGTCGAAGCTTCTCCATCAGATTGCGATGTGCGATTTCGTAATTTTCTTCCTTGTTTCGCCATTAAAGTCGAATCGAAGCTTCAGAGTGAGATTGATCCAAAGACGAAACCACAGCAGCGGATTGAGGTTTCCGATGTCAACCAAAACCTAGATCGAAACTCGATTGTGCAATCAATCGGTAAAAATCGAAGAAAATTGAAGAACTTCGAAGAAAATTTGGATGAAAAGCAGAGATTTGAGCTAAGAGTGCTCAGATACCATATTAGTGTTCATGAAGTTTGTAAAACCATTTTTTCATTTACTCTTGTCAATTCAATTACACTGTACAAGTGTGTATATATATACAAAACCAGAATCTAACTTAACCCGATTCTAATTACAATTAAACCAGAACTATATGGTTTATATATACAATCGAATCACATTTGATATTGATTTAACTAATTTTTAAATTTTTCATTGTTATTGAGTTTATTCATCCTTTTTCTATATTATATATATATATATATATAGTTATATACACTTTTTCTATATAAAAAATGGTAAAATAATTTTGTTTATACTAATTTTTCAACTATTTCATTTTTTATCTAAACTACATAGAA
Organism: Pseudoturritis turrita; assembly: GCA_900406555.1. Taxonomy (NCBI): domain Eukaryota; kingdom Viridiplantae; phylum Streptophyta; class Magnoliopsida; order Brassicales; family Brassicaceae; genus Pseudoturritis; species Pseudoturritis turrita. The sequence goes on from OVBL01000685.1 coordinate 190,738, forward strand.
GCATTGAATCAAGTGTGCATTGAATCAAGTGTGACCCAAAAAAGAAAAGTATTTAATTTAATGTATTTTAATATGCGTGTGTGTGTTTGTATATATATGTGTGTGTGTGATTTTTATACTAAAAATAATATATGAAAATGTTTTAAGAAGGGTTAAATAACTATTTTATATCCATATATTAATATTGTTAATTATCCACTACATTTTTAAGATATAGGAAATATTATTAAATCATTCCGTTAAGTGTTACTATTAAATAAAACTTTAAATAAATCTTTTTGGGGTTCATGTTTATTATTAGAGTTTTATTTTCATAATTAATCTTTTCTATAATGATATTTTTGTCATAAATTCTAAGAACTTACCAAATTAGATAATTTATTATTCATAATGTCAACTGCGATAAATGTTTTCTTACAATTACTCTTTTTAAAAGTAAATAAAGCAATAAAATCAAGATATTTAATCAATAGAGATTTAAAAAAAAACGAGTAGATTAGATTTAAAAACAACGATGATTAATCAATCATACGTATAATGATTGAGATCGACGTGCTTCACATTCGTTGACTCTTCTCATTAGCATTATTTCTCCACCTTCTCATCCGATCCCTCCAACCTTGTATAACCCAAGTCATCACCACCTCTTGCCAAACCAAAAAAAAATCAAACATGATCCAAGACAAGTCGAAAGGTGCAAAGCACACGCTTCTAGAGCGGCCATGGTTCATCGCGGTCGCTTTAGCTGGTCTTTTAGGTGGCGCACTGCTCATCACGAGTTTCATCCGAGCTACGGACAACACTTTATCACTATGTTCCACGGCTAAGAACACGGCCGTGTCCATAGCCGAATACTCAGCCACCCCAATCCAACTTCAATCCATTGTCCACTATGCCACCTCACGCACCGTCCCTCAACAATCCTTCGAGGAGATCTCGATCTCGTTAGACGTCCTCAAGGACCGTTTCCCTTGCAATTTCCTTGTCTTTGGCCTCGGCCGCGACTCCCTCATGTGGGCCTCTCTCAATCCACGTGGCACCACTGTGTTCCTAGAGGAAGATCCTGAGTGGATCGAGGCCGTCCTGAAGGATGCACCATCCCTCAGGGCCCACCATGTTAAGTACCGGACCCAACTTTCTCAAGCCTACCGCCTTCTCTCGACCTACAAGTCCGAACCCAAGTGTTTACCGGCAAAGGCTTACCCGATCCGCTACAACGAAGAGTGTCCATTGGCGTTGACTTCACTTCCTGATGAGTTCTATGATACCGAATGGGATCTGATCATGGTGGACGCACCAAAAGGGTATTTCCCGACCGCGCCAGGGAGGATGGCGGCGATATTCTCCTCAGCCGTCATGGCACGTAACCGGAAGAGTTTAGGCACGACGCACGTTTTCCTTCATGACGTTGACCGCAAAGTGGAGAAGGCTTACGCCAACGAGTTCCTATGTGAGAAGTACAAGGTGAAATCCGCTGGTAGGCTCTGGCACTTCGAGATACCCAACGCCGCTAACATGAGCGACCAGCCAGGGGACCGGTTTTGCTAAAGCGCGCCGATATTCGTTCTTCGTTTACTTCTTTTAATCTAAACACCGCATAGTTTCCTGAGTTTAAATATAATTATCCAGAGGCTTCTCATTAAAATAAGTCATGTTTTCGTTTGTTGTTACTCTTTGTTTCATATGGTTTTATGAGGCTTAGTTTCTAAACTTGGCTATTTAAAACATAGAAAAATGATCTCTGCATCTGTGCTAGATATATTGGACATTGGCGTCATTTTTAGTGAAATCTGAATAGCGGTTTATTTGCATTTTTTCAATATGATAGAAATAAAATTTAGATTGCATGTATATTTTAGCGCCGGCCGTGTCATGATAACTACTTTTAGAATTTTAACCGCATCCGATAACTATATGATTCTCAACCATATGCGTATTAAAAGTATTTCTCGATTTTTTACTTCAAAATAAAGTTATTCTAAAATAAAGTTTCTCTCCAACTTATTATTCTCTTTTCACTCAAAAAACATTAAAATAGATTTTATTTCACTTTACAATAACTTTTTAATAATATCATTTACTTATATAACTTATTTACCCACTTATTTATTTTTAACAAAACATCTATAAAATCAAGATATTTTTTTAATTAAACATTTATATAAGCAAAATTACACTACATCATATAAATAAAATAACAAAACATAGTAAGGGTAATCATTTCAATCGACCCACACCTACTCGTCCTAAACTAAATCCAACATAATTATATTTGTAAAATATATATCTCGCTCTTCAAACCAAACTGAATTTAACCTAATGGTGACAGTGCGGTGCGGGCGGAATAGATGCGAGACGCTTTAAATAATAATAAAAATTATACATATATATATAAGATTTATTTAAAGTTTTATATAATAGTAACACTTAACAAATATCAGCCAAATAATAGTTAATTTTATAGATTTTTGACAAAAAAAAACCAACACCAATCAGTTTGAATCGCATAAACAATCTCAGAGACAAATTAATATATTCAGTTTAAACCAACTAAATCACAAAACTAAATTAAATAATTTTCAGATTTTAGAATATATCCGAAAATTTCTACAATTTAATCAGATCAACAAAATTGCATAAACAATTTAATCTAACAATTTTCAGAATAAATAAAGTCTATTCAGCAATTAATTTCCGAACGGAAAATTGCATACAAGGTGAATAAAAGTATTATTCAAGAAAAGAACCAGCAATTTTAATCTAATTGATAATTGCATAAATCCTAATTGATAATTGCATAAATAAAATAATAATATATATTTCAGAATTTGAAAAATCCAGAAAATATAAGCAATTTAATCACATTAAATCGCTAAATAGGGTAAATTTTTTAGAATGACATTTTTGAGCTTTTCTTTCTTACTTTGGCAAAGTGAAGAAGATCTTTTGTGTGTTTGGCAAAATTAAGAGAAAAAGACGAAAATACTTATAATGAAAAATAGTGACTTCCAAGTACGTCAACGCTATACCAATGTAGACTAGACGTACACCATATAACCCTTAATCCATAAATACTAATTTCTAATACATGTGGTGTATGTACTATGATATATGATATACATAAATATCATACTAAAACTCTAAAAATAGATATGCAGTGTTGAGATGTTCTTTTCTTAATTTTGAAAATATTTCATAGTGTGACGGTTAAATAACGTTCCAAATTTTACGATACAACTACATGATTTATTTGCGTATCATTCGAAATGAGAAACTGTCCAACACTTTTTTTGTTTTTGTACTCTTAGAAGAAAACCACAAAAGAGAGAAACAAAATGAAAAGGATTTTTGACGTTGTTGTCAAAATGAGAGAAAATTTTGTTTTTAAGTCTAAAAAAATAAGGAGAATTCAATTAATATGCAATTAAACTGAGCCATAATGGAGAAAAGGAGATTATGAATAAACCAATTCAATTCCTATTGTAATTGTTTGACCGATACAATATAGTGTACAAGAGGAAAACTTGGTACCGTGGAAAATTAACTATATTTGGAAACTTGTAATTATTATAGATTTGTAGTCGTTAGTGTAGATTTATAAATGTTAAGTAAATATTATAATTGTTCTCTATAAAAGATGAGAACGTCTTTGTATGTGGATAGCCGTCTTTGAGTCGAGTTTAAATCATTGTATATTTTGTATTTTTATCTGTTTTCTTTCTGGAATCGATATGAAAACTAGAGACAACTATTCTATATAATCGATAACTTGACCTAATGATTTGAGTTCTCATATCGATCAAAACCTCCATTTAAGAGGAACCCAAGCATAAATAATACAGATTTACGATTCAGGTGATACTGTTTCTTATGGGAGTTAATTCGAAATGAATTCGCTTTTTATTCTAAACCAATAAACAATTATTGTTTTATTAGAAAGGTTATGTGTTCTACTGCTAATTCCAGAGATTAATGGATACTAGATTATGGGGCTGATCATATGACGTTTGCATCAACAAATTTGCTAATTTTACAAAATCCAAACGAAATTTTATTAGTAATGCTAATGATGATTTATCGCAGGTTACCGACGCCAAGACGGTGAAAATTTCTCCTTCTCGGAAAATCCCTCATACTCCTCTCATTCTTTCTTTGAGTCACAAGCTAATCTCCATTAGTCAGCTTACAAAAGATTTGAATTTTTTTGCCACTATCTATCCTAATTTTTTTCTCTTTCCACGATATTCATTCGAAAGAAGTTATTAGGCGTGGTACCGAACAAAGTGGATTGTACTTTGTTGATGATCTTCAAACTGGACGTAGTAATTAATTTAGCCCATGGATCTTTCGAACAACAGATTTGGTTATGGTATTGACGGTTAGGACATCCTTCATTCACATATATAAAATATTTATTTTCTACTTGTTTTGATCATTTGAACATAAATACTCTCAATTGTGAGACTTGCATAATTGCAAAAAATCATAGGACTTATTTTTCACCAATCTTAAGTAAGACTCATTCCCCTTTCTCTATAATTTACTCAAATATTTAGAGTCATGCCCATGTAACTAGTGTCTCTGGATATTGATGGTTTGTTGCATTTATCGATGATTACACTCGTATGACTGGCTATATGTGATAAAACTAGAATTTGATGTTTTTGTTGTTTTTAAACAGTTTGATACCATGGTTCAAAACCAATTTGGCACTCCTATTAAGGTTTTTATATCTGATAATGGTGGAGAATTTTTTAGTAAAATATTTCAAGATTACAGTTCAAGTGTCGGAATCATTTATGAGACAATATGCCCCCATACACCACAACAAAAATAGAGTTGTTGAAAGTAACAACTGTCACATCTTAGAGACAAGTTGCTCCTTGATGCTTGGAGCTCATATTTCGACATATTTTTGGGTCGAGGCAGTTACTACGATGGTTTTCCTTATTAATAGGTTGCCATCATGGGTACTCAATTTTAAATCTCCTCTTTCATGTTTTTATCATATCTCTCTCTTTCATCAGTGCTAATGCTACCACTAAAAGTCTTTGGTTGTGTTGTTTTTATTCATGTCCATAAGCATCAAAGAGACAAGCTTGAGCCATGTACCGCTCGATGCATATTTTTTTTATATGGAGTACATCATAAGGGATATCGATGTTTTGACCCTAAAACCCTATGTCTTTACACCTTGATGGATGTAACATTTGTTGAGAGATAATTATACTATTCCACCAACTATTTACTTCAGGGGGAGCATCATCAGGAATGTTCGAGTTGGAGATTCTATGACTGGCTAGGATGTAATACAAATGATGAAGAAAAAAAGAACGGAACCGAACAAGGTAAGCTTGAACTCACATGTGCCAACCAAGATCATGGACAATAGCATATTGAACTCACAACTACCTACCAAGATCAAGTTGTACAAATCAACCAAGACAACATACAAGAGAAACAAGCCGAATCAGAGGTGAATCTTGATAGTTCACAAAAATCATAATTACAAAGCACGGTGGAAGATGGGCCAAATCAAGTGAATAATGGGATATGTGTACAAGACGATGGCCCCAATAATAACCACTTCAATGTGGAAGACCATAATGAGGCAAAAGATTTTGACAACGTTGACTAAAATCAGTTAAGTACGCATTCTCTTGTGAGTAATGATGATAATATGAGTTATGGTTATGTTTTGCCAAACAGATCAACTAGGGGGAAAGTGCCAAACCGGTACTCTCCAGACATAAAGAACAAAAAAGAAAAGTATTTGGTGACAAACTATGTTTCCGGAGAACTACATGAACCACTAAGATCAAAAAAAAAATTTGAACCATCAAATTCCTAAAGACACACACGAGGCTTTATTGGATCCTAGGAGGAGTGCAACTATAGAGGAGGAAATGGATCATTTCTAAAGAATGATACATGGATACTTGGGAACTACCAGAAAAGAAAAAAATGGTGGGATGTAAATGGGTGTTCACAATCAAATATAAAGATGATGGATCAGTGGAGAGATACAAAGCAAGGCTAATAGCAAAAGGGTACACCCAAACCTATAGAATTGATTATCAAGAGATGTTTTCACCATTTTCAAAGCTGAACACTGTACGTGTATTGTTATCATTGGCTGCAAACTTGGATTGGCCACTGCACTAGTTTGATGTCAAAAACGCATTCTATACGAAGAGTTACAAAAAAAAGTTTATATGGATGTTCCACCTAGTTACACGGCCAACACATGATCACCAGTTGTATGCAAACTTAAGAAAGCTATTTATGGTTTGAAGCAGTCACCACGAGCATGGTTTGGAAAGTAAACTAGTGCCATGAATTTTTTTTGGATATCAGCAAAGCAATTCAGACCACACACTATTTATAACATGTAACCAAGGTGAACTAACTTTCCTGCTTGTCTATGTTGATGATATGATCATTTCAGGTGATGTTTTGTAAGAGATCTCAAAGATTTAAAATGCACTTAACATGGAATTTGAAATGAAAAATCTTGGTGGCTTGAAATATTTTTTGGGGATCGAAGTGGCAAGGTCAAATAAAGGAATTTTTATTTCACAAAGGAAATATGTCTTGGATTTTCTTGTTGAAACATGGATGCTAGATTGCAACATGTTGACACTCTAATGATTCAAAATCTGAAGCTCAAAATTGACCCCAACAGAAGCTCAACAAACAAGGAAAGGTACCAAAGGTTAGTTAGAAAATTAATATATTTGTTTCACACTTGACCATATATTTTGCTTTTGCAGTTAGTGTAGTAAGAAAATTCATGCACCAACCAAATGAAGACCATATGGATGTTGTTATAAGGATACTTCGTTATCTAAAGCCATCTCCATAAAAAAGGGTTGATGTTCACTAAGCATGAACACCTTGATACAAAGGCTACACCGACGCAGATTGTGCTAGTGACATCACTGATCGATGAAAGTTGGAGTATTCTCCTTGAGATTTATCAACTATACATGATACAATATATAAAGTATATATGACGTGATTAAGGGGATTTACCCTTGCTGTACAAGTATGAAATCTAATCATATCAATCAAATTAAATACAAAATATTTGATTGTCTATCACCCTTGCACAGTTGAAGCATTAGGATTCCGAACGGTTAAACTGTCTCGGAAATCGCTGAATAGAGACGTCGGCAATCCTTTTGTGAATATGTCAGCAAACTGGAGAGAGGATGGAACATGGAAGACCTTAACCTGCCCATTTTTACTTTTTCCCGGACAAAGTGGATGTCAATTTCTATGTGTTTCGTCTATTGATGCTTCACAGGATTGATGGAGAGATACACAACACTGATATTATCGCAGTATACAACTGATGCTTTAATGAGTGGACAATGTATCACGAGCATAAGATTTCACAACCAACAAGCTTCTGCAACAGCATTTGCGATACCTTTATATTCTGCTTCAGCACTAGATCGAGAGACGGTTTATTGCCTTTTTGATGACCATGAGACTAGGTTCGGACCAAGATAGAGGCAATATCCAAATGTAGAATGACGAGTATCAGGGCAGCTTTTCCAATCAGCATCACTATATGCTGTGAGTTCGTTGAGTGCTCCCTTTTGAAGATGCAGACCGTAGGAGTACCGAATGATTCGTTTGAGAGCATGAAGGTGTTGTTGTCTAGGATCATGCATGAATAGACAAATCTGATGAACAGCATACGAGATATCGGGTCGAATAAATGTTAAGTACGGAAGTGCACCAGCACGCGATCGATACTCTGTTGGATTTTCGATAGGATCACCAGAAGCCGCCAATAACTTGGATTTTAAGTCCACGGAGGTAGCACAAGGGTTGCAGTCTTTCATTCCTGCTCATGCGATGATGTCTAACGCATAAGCAGATTGACTTAAGGTGATACCGCCATCTTTGAATTCTGCTTTGACGCCGAGGAAATAATGAAGCTTCCCCATATCGGTCATCGGGAACTCGGTTTTGAGTAGCATGATTATGCAATGGAGAAAATTAGAAGTTGAAGCCGTGAGGATTATGTCGTCGACATTCAGTAGAAGATACGCTTGTTGATCACCTTTCCGAAACACAAACAGTGAAGCATCGCTTTTGCTTGCAACAAAACTAATGTCAGTGATAAAACAAGAAAACCGTGAATTCCAAGCCCGAGGTGCTTATTTGAGACCGTATAGGGACTTGTTGAGTTTACAGACATGATCATAAGCCTTTTGATCCACACAGACAGAAGTTTAAAACGTATAAATGGTCATCGAGTGAGTCGGTTGACTAGGAGTAGTGGTTGTTTGGGGTGGTGGAGGAGGAGGATTAGTTGGTGGAGTAGGGGCTGGTTGAGGTGGTGATGGTGGCTGGGCAAGAGTAGTTTGGAGAATATTTTGAAACAGAGGTGATGGTTCTTCAATGTGTGATAGGGATTGATAAGTAGGAGACTCTTCTTGGGTAGTGATAGCGGCCGGGAAAATTGTCTCATCAAAGGCAACGTGTCGAGAGATGATGATTCTGTTTGTCTTAAGATCAAGACATCTATAGCCACGATGTTGAGAGGGATAGCCAAGAAAGAGACAAGGTGTTGTACGAGGAGGAGATAACTTGTGGAGATTGGAGTAATTTAGGTTTGGAAAACATAAACATCCAAAAACTTTTAAGTGATCATACCTCGGAGGTTTGTGGAGCAGAAGAAAATAGGGCACCTGATTTTTAATGGCAGAAGAGGGAAGAATGTTGAGAATATAAACCGCGACATGGAGTGCTTCGTCCCAATAAGTAGGCGAGAGTTTAGCTTGAAAAAGCAGAGTGCGAATTGTATTGTTAAATATGCGGATCATGCGTTCAGATTTTTCGTTTTGTTGAGAAGTATGAGGACATGAAAACCAAACTTGAATGCCATTTGAGTCGAAGAACTTGTGAAAGTTTGAGTTATTAAACTCACCTCCATTATCACATTGGAAAGCTTTAATGGTTGTTTGGAACTGATTTTGAATAAAAGAGTGAAAGTGAAGAATTTTGGAAAAGACTCCGCTTTTGCGACGGAGTGGATATACCCAGAGAAAGTGTATATAATGATCAAGAAATAACACATAGTAGCGAAGGTCACTAATGCTTGATATAGGTGACATCCACACATCTGAGTGAACCAAATCAAAAGGTTGAGAGACTTGAGTTTGCGAAGGAAGAAAAAGTAATTTTATTTGTTTTCCAAGCTGACAAGCCGTACAAATGAGAGCAAGATTATCATGAGTGGAAGATAATTTATTTTAAGAGATAACAGAGCGAAGAGCTTCATTATTAAGGTGTCCTAGTCGCTTATGCCATAGACTCGGAGAACACGCAGTGAAGGCAGAAGACTGAGATAAAGGAGACAAAAAAGGAGAAAAGGCTGGAACATGATAGAGATCGTCGGTGCTGTCACTGCGGAGAAGAGTTTTTTGCATTTGAATATCCTTCACAGAGTAACCGAACGGGTCAAATTCAACAAAACACCAATTATCGGTTGTGAAACGATGAACCGAAATAAGGTTTTTTACTATTTAAGGTGTGATAAAAACATTGTTGAGAGAAAGAGGTCGAGATGATGATGTTATGAGAGAATTGCCAGAAGAGATGGCTTGAATTTTAGAACCGTTCCCCACAATTACAGAGTGAGCGATGTTTTGACTAAGAACAGAATTGAGGAGATGATGCAAGATGAGACGTGGCTCCTGTGTCCATGAACCAATCAGCAGCAGTTGGGTCAGCTAAGGTCATTGTGTTGAAAGCTTCTGCAAAGTCTGTCGTTGGTTGGACAGTTTGGTCAGCAACATTAGCAGAGGGAAAGCTTGGAGCAGACGGACGAGAACCCAGGATTCCTGTTGGCCCGTTGTTGTAGGGATATGCATTCCATGGGCCAAACTGATATTGCCAATGTTGGACTGGACTGGGCCATAAAGAGTTTTGGCCACAACCTGGAAACGATGGACATTGTTGAAAATTGTGACATCTGTGGGAGTCGAAATCAACACAATTAGAATTTGTCGGAGGTTTGTTAAGGGGGATGAAATTTCTGCGGATGAACCATGAATGGAGAGATCCAATGATGGTTTTTATTAAGCTGTGTCGAAAAGCTTTCGTACAAGAGTTTGAGAGCAAAAAAGTCTAGGGTATTTGTGGGGGTTGAAATCAATACAATTAGAATTTGTCGGAGGTTTGTTAAGGGGGATGAAATTTCTGCGGATGAACCATGAATGGAGAGATCCAAAGATGGTTTTTATTAAGCTGTGTCGAAAAGCTTTCGTACAAGAGTTTGAGAGCAAAAAAGTCTAGGGTTTTTTGCTAAGTAAATTGCGGATCTCTTTTTCAAAGGATGTACATAGATATATATACTAGTTTGAGTCGGCCAGGTCAATCTTAAAGAGATCAGGAAAACTTCCTAATTCTTTGGGATTTCCTTTTTAGCTAAGTCGGCTTGACTTCGTGAGCCTCTGTATCATTGTAGGCCGAATATGGGCTTGTTGGCTTCGTATAGAAATGAATTCGGCCGCGTCGTCTTCTGGTTTCGTATAGACTTGACTTCGGCCAGACAGTTTCGTATGGAAATGACTTCGGCCGAACAGCTCCGTACGGGAATGACTTCGGCCAGGATCGTCTTCGGCAACTCTGACTTCGGCTAGACAGCTCCGTATAGATTTGACTTCGGCAAGACAGTTTCGTATAGAAATGACTTCGGCCATGTCGTCTTCTGGCTTCGTTTAGACTTGACTTCGGCCAGGCAACTTCGTATAGATTTCACTTCGGCAAGACAGTTTTGTATAGAAATGACTTCGGCCAGGCAACTTCGTATAGATTTGACTTCGGCAAGACAGTTTCGCATGGTTTTGACTTCGGCCAGACAGTTTCGTATGGTTTTGATAAGTTGGTCGCTTCGTTGGGGAACGACCTAGTGGTCTCGCCGATCTCTGAAGACTCGGCCGACGTCGCGCTTGGTGATGAGTCTGTTGAGGCGTTAGCGGCGGATGTCGGCGTTCGCGTATTCTCCGGATCCAACAGGGGTAAACTTGGTTTGAACGAAGCCTCTGAATCTGAGACGACGGCCGAATCCTCCGATGATGATTAGGGTGCGTCTTCGAGGGGTAAGGTATGATGATGATGGGGAACTGTCCAAGTTATCGTTTTAATTATGCTTTGACGTTACTTGGACATGGTGCCTGGATGGCTTTATCCGTATTGACTTGTTATGTTTGCGTTGTGGCTTTGGCTTTGGTTGTGTCGTGTCTTTGTTGTCGAAACTTGTTGCTCGAATGCTGCTTTTTTATTATCCAAGGAGGATTGATCCATTTCGCTACAGTTTATGCTAGTGTTAATACCGACGATTCGTTTGTTTCGTTTTGAATGATTACGTTAGCGTAAGCATACTTGCTTCGATTATAAGCACATGCGTTCTGACCAACGATTCGTTTGTTGGGTTTTCGGATGAACATTTCGGTTTGCGGATATGCTACCGTAAGCGTATCCGCTCCGACAATGGACACGTAGTACTGTTGCGACCAACGATTTGTTGTTGGGTTTAGGATGAGCATTTCGGTTTACGGATACGCTACCGTAAGCATATCCGCTCCGTCAATGAACATGTAGTACTGTTAGGACCAACGATTTGTTTGTTGGGTTTAGGATGAACATTTCGGTTTACGGATACGCTACCGTAAGTATATCCGCTCCGACAATGGACACGTTATTTATATAGTGCGCGCTTTTAATCCGCTAGGATGTAGTAGTTAGATCCGTAAAGGATGTAGTAGTTCGTTGTTGTGGCCAGCAGCAACGAGGGTGAAGAGAGGTGCCTGTTTGAGTTAGGACTTTAGGTGATTCGTGAAAGGTGCGTATGTGATGCCTGTTTCCGTTAAGGCGTTAATAACCCGCAGAGGGTGTGATATGAAGAAAATTGCTTCGAGAAGCTTGCATTAAGTTGACGCGGAGTCTATTACAAAGGTGGGAGTATACGAGTATACATACCCACTCCCCCCCTTCTTATTAGGAGGGGGGGGGGGGGGCAGCTGAACCCATCCGAAGATGAGCTGCCTATGTACCCTTTGCAGGGATCAAGCCGCCCCGTAGTTCATGTGAAGTATCCTAAGTATAGTACTTCTTGAGGTGCATTGCGTTCCACGATCTTGGTATTGGAACGTCAGACGTGTTGGCGAGTTCGTACACTCCGGGTCGGACTACTTTCGTGATTTTGTAAGGTCCTTCCCAGTTCGCTCCGAGTTTGCCGGCATTCAGCTCAGCAGTATTCTGGAAAACTTTCCGTAGGACCAGGTCTCCTTCGTAGAACGGTCAATTTCGTACGTGAGAGTTGTAGTATTTTGCCGCTGCATTCTGGTAATTCTGAATTCGGATCAAGGCTTGATCCCGTCTTTCGTCGATCAAGTCCAGCTCGTCAAGCATCAACAAGTGATTGAGTCCTTCTTGTTCTGGGAGTAGTCTTCGGCGGACTCCAGGAAAATTTATCTCTGGTGGAATGACGCATTCTGTCCCATAGACGAGAGCGAATGGAGTTTCATTGGTTGCTCGTCGCGGTGTCGTTCTATGAGACCACAATACACCTTCCAGTTCGTCGGCCCATCGGCCCTTCTTCTGGTCGAGGCATTTCTTGAGACCGTCGAGAATCGTTTTGTTTATTGCTTCAGCCTGGCCGTTGCCCTGTGGATATCGTGGGGTTGATTTGCTTAGCCGGATCTTCCACTTCTCGCAGAAAGCTTCGAACCTTGTGGAAATGAACTGTGATCCATTATTGGTGACGATCTCGTATGGAACTCCATGACGGCATATGATGTTCCTCCATACGAACTTTTCGACTTGTGCATCCTTGATGCTAGCATACGAATCTGCCTCCACCCACTTTGAAAAATAGTCTGTCAGGACCAATAAGAATCGTTTCTGCTTTGACGGATGTAAAGGTCCAACGATATCCATGGACCATCGCATGAAAGGATAGGGTGATGATATCGAAGAGAGCATCTCGGTCGGCTGATGAATCATCGGTGCGTGACGTTGACATTTCTCGCACCTGAACGAGTATTTCTCGCAATCTTGTATCATGGTCGGCCAGTAATAGCCATGTCGTTTGATTTTTATTGCCAAGGCTTGTCCTCCCGAGTGGTTACCACAGGAGCCGCCGTGGACCTCCTCCATGATTGCCCTTGCCTCCTTTCCTTCGACGGAGGCGAGTAATGGCCCTGAGAATCTCCATTTCAAAACATTACCGTCGAGCAAGATGTAGCGCGCTGCTTGCGCCCGAAGTTTTCGGGCCGCCCATTTGTCGGAAGGTAAGATACCATCGCAGATGTATCCACGGATGTCGTCGAGCCACCCTTTGTCGCAGCCATACTGTATGCCCGTACACGCTCCATTCATCTTGACGACTCCAGTTTCGTGGCAGGGGTCGACGTTGGAGGGGAGGGTCGTAAAGTCCTCGTCCATAGACGTTGCTTCCTCCGCAGCAGTCGCAGGATCTTCGTCTGCGATGACTGCATCTATTTCCATTCGAGAGGCCTGTCCTTCGTCTGCCGCGTATGTCTCGTCCTGGACTATCGAGCCGTTGATTACTGCCTCTTGTTCGTCAGCGTCATCTCCAGCATTGTCTGGTGCACAGGCTTTCTCCCTTGCAGTCCTGGCGGCTTGGGATCGAGTAACTACACTCACTGTTTCCGTGAGAGTGATGCTTAGGCGCTCGATGAATTCCACCGGAATAACTCGTTTCAAGGCTGGATCAGAAGTGGATGCGAGGGCGGCCAGTGCATCAGCCGAAGTGTTCTCTCCTCGTGGAATCCGCGTGAGTGTGAACTCTTTGAATTGAGCAGTCAAGTCTTTGATGACTTTCAGATATGCCTCCATACGATTGTCTTTAGCTGCGTATTCTCCACTGAACTGGTTTGCGACCAACTGTGAATCGCAGAACGCGTGAATGCAGTCAATCTTGAGTCCTTGCGCAAGCTTTAATCCGGCAATGAGGGCTTCGTATTCTGCTTCATTGTTGGAGGCGTGAAAACCTAGGCGGAAGGATTGTTCAAGTATCTCGCCCATTGGCGACGTCAGACGTATCCCGACCCCTAAACCGTTTTTGGATGATGAGCCGTCAACGTGAAGTTGCCAAGTCGAATTCGGGTTTCCTTCGGTGAAGCTTTCCTCCGGAAGCTCGATTAAAAAATCGGCAAGTACTTGTGATTTTACGCAGGTTCGTCCGCGATACTCGATGTCGTATTCGCTGAGCTCGATAGCCCACTTGGCCAATCGCCCGGATTGGCTCGGGCTGTGCAAAATCGATCGTAGTGGTAAAGGACTAAGGACCACAATGGAGTGTGATTGGAAATACGGCCTTAGTTTCCTAGCAGACATGACTACCGATAGGGCCAATTTCTCCATCTGCGGGTATCTTGTCTCTGCGTCGGTGAGGGTCTTACTGACGTAAAAAATTGGTTTCTGCTCGCCCCGTTCATCGCGAATGAGTACTCCGCTTACTGCCGTGGTGGAGATTGCGGTGTACAGGAAGAGCGGCTCTCCCTCGACTGGCTTTGCAAGCACCGGGGGACTGGCGAGATATTTCTTCAATTGCTGGAAAGCCTCTTCGCACTTCTCTGTCCATTCGAATTTCTTGTTTCCTCGTAAAGTGTCGTAGAACGGTAAGCACTTATCGGTGGACCGCGAAATAAATCTGTTGAGTGCAGCCACCCTGTCAGTCAGTCTCTGTACTTCACGTTTTGATTTTGGGGAAGCCATCTGGATGAGGGCGTCGATCTGCTTTGGATTCGCTTCGATTCCGCGATGAGTAACTAAGTAACCAAGAAACTCGCCGGACGTGACTGCGAATCTACACTTTGTCGGGTTGAGCTTCATGTTGTGGGAGTTGAGCTGTTGGAAACATTCCTCAAAATGTAACACGTGATCCGTTGCCTCTAGTGATTTTACCAGCATGTCGTCTATGTACACTTCCATCGTTCTTCCGAGTTGATTGGCAAACATCTTGTTTACTAAGCGCTGATATGTGGCTCCGGCGTTCTTGAGGCCGAAAGGCATCACCTTGTAGCAATAGATTCCACGGTCCGTAATGAAGGCTGTCTTCTCACGATCGTCGGGGTTCATTAGAATCTGGTTGTATCCTGAGAATGCGTCCATGAAAGATAAGAGTTTGTTACCGGCCGTTGCTTCGACCAATCGGTCAATGTGTGGTAGTGGGAAGCTGTCTTTCGGGCACGCCTTGTTTAAATCGGTGAAATCGACACACACCCGCCATTTTCCATTCTTCTTTTTGACTACAACAGGATTCGCCAGCCAATCCGGGTATTTGACTTCTATTATCGACCCGACTCGTAAGAGTCTTTCGACTTCGTCGTTCACTGCTTTCGCCCTGTCAGGACCCAACTTTCTCCGTTTTTCCTTGACTGGTTTGAAGGTTGGGTCGATGTTCAATTCATGACTGGTTACGCCGATATCAATTCCGGGCATATCCTCTGCTGCCCACGCAAAAGTGTCCACGTTTTCTTTTAAGAATGAAACCAGTTCGTCCTTGATTTTTTCGTCGAGGGCGAGTCCAACCTCTACGCATCGCTCCGGGTGTTCGTCGTCGATGCAAACTGATATTACGGGGTCGCAGGGCTGTTCGACTGGTTCTTCTTCGCGATCCTCCGCAATCTGTAATTGCTATAAGAGCTTGGAGAGCTCTTTTACTGGCTCCCTGTCTGTCTTCATCTTTTTGCGTTCTGACTTGGCTATTGGATCGGTGACAGGATTCCTGAGCTTCTGCGCAGCGAGGAAGCATACGCGGGACTCCTTCTGATTTCCCAAAATTGTTTTGATTCCGCTTGGTGTTGGGAATTTGACGCAGAGGTGGTAGGTCGAGGCTACGACGCGCATTGAATTTAACCACGGTGTGCCGATGATGACGTTATAGATTGCTGGATGATTGGCTACCGAGAATTCGACGAGCTTGATGACACCCCCAGCTTCTACAGGCAGCTTGATCATCCCGATTGTCATCGTCATTTCTCCGGAAAATCCAGTCAATGGTTTAGGGGAAGCCACTATGTCGGTCGGATTGATATCCATTCTTTTGAGGGTTTCTTTGAAGATTATATCCACTGTGCTGCCCATATCCACCAGCACCCGGGCTACGTCATAGCCACTGATGATCAACTCAATCACGAGAGGGTCATCGTGTGGTTTGTCGATTCCGGTTGTTTCCCTTTCTGCGAATGAGATTACGTCGTCAGGAAAATTGGAGGGTGCGGACCAGTTAACGCTGACATCGGCTCGTCGTTGAAAAGCTTTAATCAACGAGACGGTATCCGAACAATAGTGAGATCCACCCATTATCATGTTGATCCGTCTCCTTGGGCTAGATTGTGGCGCTTCGTCGTCTTGCCTCCCTCGCTTAGGGAGATCTTCATCTGCCTGTTCGGGGCGGTTTGCATTGGTATCCATTTCGAAATCTTTGAGGCTGATATCGCCTTTGAGTTTGCCAGCCGCCAGTTTTGCAGCGAGTTTCAAACCTAGGATGCGGCAATTTGCAGTTGAGTGCCCGAAGATATGGTGATGTTCGCAATAGGCCGTTTCGTCGTAAGTTCCTTGGCCCCTGGTCCACGTGCTACTCCATGTACCTCTTCCTCTGCCCTGAACTCGTCCTTGCCCATAGCTTGACGAATCAACTTGGTAGTTATGGGCTCCTTTGAATCCCCCTTCGTGCTGGATGTATCCAGGGCCTTGGTTGCCCTTTTTGTTGTTCGGTAGGTTCGGAGCAGAGGGAGGGTGGTTTGTGGACTTCACCTTTCCATGTTTCTGGGCTAGGATCTTCACTTCTTCTTCATTGGAGGCAAAGTCCGTTGCTCGGTGCAACGCGTCTTGGATCGTGGTTGGTGCATTCAGTGCAATTTCCTTCCAAAAATCGGAGTCGAACCACAGGGCCTTCTTTAACGCTTGCAGTGCGGCTTCGTCACTGATTCCTTCTACCTTTGACAACACTGTCTTGAACCGTCCGATGAAAGTTCGCAATGTCTCGTTCTGTCCTTGCCCTATGGTCCACAGATCCGCATCGGATGTCCGGCGTTCCATGAATATAGCATAATGTTTAAGGAAAGCCGACGACAGCTGATTGAAATTGTCGATCGAATTTCTTCCCAATCTGGAGAACCATTGGAGAGCTGGGCCTTTAAGGTTTTCGACGAACAAGAGACATTGTCCAGCGTCTTCTTCTCCCTCTCTGAAGTTTGCTCGTCCCATTGCTATTGCGAAGGCGGTCAGGTGCTCCTTCGGATCAGTTTTACCTTCGTAGACTGGTATCTTCATCTTCCCCGGATCAGAAACCCTCGCCTTAGTGATTTGAGCCGTGAACGGGGTGTTCTGTGCTTCTTCAAGCACTCGGTCAAGTTCGGGAGCCTTGCTAGTAGCCCTATGCATCTGAGATCGAACGAATTTTATCTCGGCGGCAGCTCGCTCCATGCCTGCCCGGATTTCGGCCATCTCCTCCTTTTGGGCTCGAATCATCGCTTTGCGCTCTTCCTCGATCTGGGCTCGTTGGGCCCAGAGGATGTTCTCCTCCTCTTTGGTGAGGTCCTGATCATGGCCAAGGTTGGTGTTGCTTCGTTCGTTTCGAGTTCGGGTCGCACCCGTGAGTTCAGATTCGCGACGGTGTTCCGAGTCGTGTTCACCCTCTGGGTTATCCTCCAGGTTGATCACTGGATTCATCCCGCCCATAGTCTGCGTGTTTGCCTCCTGTGGTGTTGCGTTCAGCTCTGCGATCGTGATTGGTTGGTTTGTAGGGAGCAATCCGCTCTGGGTTCTCGTCGTATGGTGGGGTGTTGAGAAATCGAGGGCCGTTGGGTTGAGACGTCGAAGAGGGCGCCTCATTAGGTCAACTCCTGAGCCTCTACCACGGGCTTGGCTCGCTGTTGCAAGGACTTCGAGCTTATCGGTCATCGTCGTGTTTAGCTTGTCCTGCTCCTCCGCCTTCTTGAGCAGCGTCTCCAGCATCGTCTTGATCTGTGATAGGGCCTCTGGGCTCGTCTCCAAGACTGCAAGCGTTGGTGCATCTGTTGCTCCAGATCCATCGATCCCCGTGTCCTACGGGTCGTCGATTCGTCCGTCGCTAGTCATCTTCTTCGAATCGTTCGTGCGGTGGTTCTTTGGAGTAAGAAAGTTTCAAAACGCCCTCCTTCTAGCGCCAAATTGTGGGAGTCGAAATCAACACAATTAGAATTTGTCGGAAGTTTGTTAAGGGGGATGAAATTTCTGCGGATGAACCACAAATGAAGAGATCCAAAGATGGTTTTTATTAAGCTGTGTCGAAAAGCTTTCGTACAAGAGTTTGAGAGCAAAAAAGTCTAGGGTTTTTTGCTAAGTAAATTGCGGATCCCTTTTTCAAAGGATGTACATAGATATATATACTAGTCTGAGTCGGCCAGGTCAATCCTAAAGAGATAAAGAAAACTTCCTAATCCTTTGGGATTTCCTTTTTAGCGAAGTCGGCTTGACTTCGTGGGCCTCTGTATCGTTGTAGGCCGAAGATGGTCTTGTTGTCTTCGTATAGAAATGACTTCGGCCGCGTCGTCTTCTGGCTTCGTGTAGACTTGATTTCAGCCAGGATTGTCTTCGGCAGCTTTGACTTCGGCCAGACGGTTTCGTATGAAAATGACTTCAGCCAGGATTGTCTTCGGCAGCTTTGACTTCGGCAAAACGGTTTCGTATGAAAATGACTTCGGCCAAGATTGTCTTCGGCAGCTTTGACTTCGGCAAAACAGTTTCGTATAGGTTGGACTTCGGCCGGGCAGCTTCGTATGGAATCGTCTTCGGCCAAAATTGGCTTCGGCCGCAATTTGTCTTTGGCCGAAGTGGCTTTGTTTCCGAAGTGAGCCTGTTGGCCGAAGTGCCCTATGGCCGAAGTGGCTTTCGGCCGAAGTTGACTCGCTTGCCGAAGTGCTCTGTTGGCCGAAGTGGCTCATTGCCGAAGTAGCTTCGTTGCCGAAGTCAACCTGTTGGCCGAAGTGGCTTTCGTGCCGAAGTTGACTCGCTTGCCGAAGTGGAGCCTCCATGCCGATGTGGCTCATTGCCGAAGTGGCTTCGTTGCCGAAGTGGGCTGTGCCGAAGTGCTTCTTCGTGCCGAAGTGGGCTGGCCGAAGTGCTCGTCCATGCCGAAGTGGGCTGTGCCGAAGCCGTTTGCCGATGTGGGCACTTGCCGAATCCGCGGGCCGCCGCCGATGTGGAGCTAGCCGATGTGAGCTCCCGTGCCGATGTGGGCTTGCCGAAGTGGAGCTCTCCCTGCCGAAGTGGGCTGGCCGAAGTGCTCATCCGTGCCGAAGTGGGCTGTGCCGAAGTGCTTCTTCGTGCCGAAGTGGGCTTGCCGAAGTGCTCCTCCGTGCAGAAGTGGGCTGTGCCGAAGTGCTTCTTCGTGCCGAAGTGGGCTGGCCGAAGTGCTCCTCCGTGTCGAAGTGGGCTGTGCCAAAGCCGTTTTCCAAGTGGGCACTTGCCGAAGCCGCGGGCCGTCGCCGATGTGGAGCTAGCCGCTGTGAGCTCCCGTGCCGATGTGGTCTTGCCGAAGTGGAGCTTTCCCTGCCGAAGTGGGCTTGCCGAAGTCTCCAAGCTTGCCGAAGTCTCCAAACTTGCCGAAGTCTCCGTGTTTGCCTAAGTCTCCAAGCTTGCCGAAGTTTCCAAGCTTGCCGAAGTCTCCAAGCTTGCCGAAGTCTTCAAGCTTGCCGAAGTCTCCGTGTTTGCCTAAGTCTCCAAGCTTGCCGAAGTCTCCAAGCTTGCCGAAGTCTCCGTGTTTGCCTAAGTCTCCAAGCTTGCCGAAGTCTCCAAGCTTGTCGAAGTTTCCAAGCTTGCCGAAGTCTTCAAGCTTGCCGAAGTCTCCGTGTTTGCCTAAGTCTCCAAGCTTGCCGAAGTCTCCAAGCTTATCGAAGTTTCCAAGCTTGCCGAAGTCTTCAAGCTTGCCGAAGTCTCCGTGTTTGCCTAAGTCTCCAAGCTTGCCGAAGTCTCCAAGCTTGCCGAAGTCTCCGTGTTTGCCTAAGTCTCCAAGCTTGCCGAAGTCTCCAAGCTAGTCGAAGTTTCCAAGCTTGCCGAAGTCTTCAAGCTTGCCGAAGTCTCCGTGTTTGCCTAAGTCTCCAAGCTTGCCGAAGTCTCCAAGCTTGCCGAAGTTTCCAAGCTTGCCGAAGTCTTCAAGCTTGCCGAAGTCTCCGTGTTTGCCTACGTCTCCAAGTTTGCCGAAGTCTCCAAGCTTGCCGAAGTTTCCAAGCTTGCCGAAGTCTTCAAGCTTGCCGAAGTCTCCGTGTTTGCCGAAGTCTCCAAGCTTGCCGAAGTCTCCAAGCTTGCCGAAGTCTCCGTGTTTGCCGAAGTCTCCAAACTTGCCGAAGTCTCCAAGCTTGTCGAAGTTTCCAAGCTTGCCGAAGTCTTCAAGCTGAAGTGAAGCTTCCTTGGCCGGAAATGGAGCTGCTTTGGCCAGAATGGCCTCTCTAGTGCTTAAGTGGACTCGTACAGAAATGAGTTAGGCACAATTTCGGCCTTGTCCGATTCTTCGTATTTTCATACTTAGCCATTTTCCCATTGATCACAGCTGGACGGGTTTTGACCCCAACAAATTGACTCTTCAAGTTCTACCAAAAAATGGAATGTAAGACGTCAAAACCAGAAAAGACGAGAAGAATATGCACAACGCCACTGCCAATACCTTTAGTTTGTCTGCAACAAAGTGGCTAGCACAAACAAGGAACCCTGAGCTTGCACATCATCTCCCTCAGAAATATACTGAAGTAAAGTCTCCCTAGTTACCAAAAAAAAAAAAAAATCAGCTTAATAGAAAAAATGGCAATATTACAACAGCATCATACGCAGCTTAAGGACTGTAAAAAGCAACTATCTCAACTTCGTTCAAGGTTTTGTTTGCTGCCATGTTACCTAAACGTAGTATGCGAATTGTTGAAAATACTTTTGGCAGTATCTTCACTGCAAACGCGTGAATTTCCATTCTCACCCGAGACTGCAGTGTTTGAACACTGTTGATCTGCCTCCTCAGCAACACCATTTCCACATGTAAGGCGTTCAGGAGCCAAGCTACTATAAGGTTTCACTAGGGAACTTGGAATGAAAGCTTTTACAGGGCAGAAAAGAGTAGCAGCAGTCATATTTGCCAAATCTTTGATTTTAACTATCCGCAGGATGCAACAAAGCAGATAGAGAGAAGTGACAGGGAAATCCTGAAATAACAAGAAAACCAATATTTTACTGAAATTAGAAAAGGTACTCTCGCAGATAGTCAAAACTAACAAAATAGCACAAAAAGGAAAAATAAATCAACCCTGAAAGGGAAATCAAGAGGAAAAGGTGATATTTTGTACATTTACAGCCTCAGAGCATAAAGACGGGAGAAGAAGTGGGAGAGTTAGATGCTGCAGAATGTGATCTGTTATCAGCCTCCCGATATCAGGTATGCCAGCAGAGATAACATCACTAAAGTAGTACAAGGTGTCTTCGATCACATCAACAGCAGAAAACAATTTTCCACCCGAGCCTGAGGATGGGCTCCTTTAGCAAGGATAAATGAAAATCTTTTAGAAGAATATAATGTATCCAGATCATACTTAAACAAAATAATTAGATTAGATGAAAGGGGTGATAAATAATGATCAATTTTACAAACTATTTCCCTAGGAAATCAATTAGCACTGACTCGTACTTTAGAGTGTTCAACACCATTGCACTTAGATCCATGCATTGCTTTTGGAAAAATGAAACTAATTTTGAAAAGTAATCGGTGTGTGCTGGACTAACTACGTAATCATTCACAGATTCATCGCCACCTGCAAAAACAAACTGAAGGCATCAGAAACGTTATTAAAAGCTCTGGTTTTTTTTTTTATCATACAAGTGACAAGAACTATTATGAATGACTTACCGTGATATACTCTAAGAGTAAGGGCACGAACTGCAGTGCGTATCATGTTCTCTTCATGAAATGAAAATTTTATGCCTTCGACATGAAGGGGAAAAGAAACTACTACATCCTCAGAATTAAAATATGGCAGAAAAAAATCCATAAAAGGACTTACAAAAGCAAAAGGAACATGCAACTTAGAGAATACTCACGTTCTCGGTCTTCAAAAGCAATGATATTGTATGCTTATTTAGTTTTCCACTAACAACTCTACATAAAGCAAAACAAAACAGTTATCAGACACAGTCAATAAGTTCTTCTTAAAGCCGAGATAACAGCAGAAAAAGGTACCTTAAGAAAGATATGTAGCAAGATAGAAGCTCTTCATGTTGGAAGTCAAATGTATATGTTATCATATAGTTTACATATTCGTTACTGAACAAGTAGTCTGCAAGGAGTTTCAAAAGAAAATCATCAATAGACTCTAATCATGAGGAATTCTCAAAGACATATGTATATACTGGTTCCGATGAACTCACAGATGGCTTGTTCACTTTTTAGGTTTTGGATCATAATACTAATGGTTTGCAACAACTGAACTCTGTAGTAATCGCAAATATTAACACATGCCAATAGGAAATTTAAGGGTGTTGACTGATAATTGGCAAAAAGACTAACTCAAAGAATGAAGGGTCATGCTGATCGCCATAAGTTAATATCTCCGCAGTTGATCTCAGTGCCTCGACAACGAAATCCTTCAAAATGGCATCCGGTAAACAAAAGATCAAAGCCTAACAAAAACGATGCCAAGATAGTTGCTAAAATGCAAAGACTAACGCCACTGACCTTATTGGCCTCGTTAACTATCTGAATTTTTCTCAGCTGGTCAGTCAGATACCTTAAAAATGAACAAATAATGTGGTAAATCTAAGATCTCAAAGAAGTTTCGAGAAGAAGTGATTCTCCTATGGTCAAGATAGTCCCTTTTGACCCGCCCAATTGGCCACAATATCTATAAAGTTGAGCCCTTGGATGGCACCATTCAAATATCCTACTTCCCGGAAATCCTAGCAACCAACTGCAAACTGCCGATTCTAATTCCAAAGACATTACGACGAAAAATCTCTCAACCGCACTTAAAGACACACTTAGGTTGATTGGTTCACCCGCTATCACCCGCAAACGTAACATTTGCGGGCAGTTGCGATTGGTAGCATTTGACAACAATCTCAGAAATTGTTTCATACCGTTCCGTACCGCTTTATATCGATTGGAACTACTCTAAATCAAAAGTTTATTCCTACGAGCATTTGCAGTTGCGGGTGGTTGAAAAAATATATTTAAAAAAAATATATTTAAAAAAAATATATTTAAAAAAAATATATTTAAAAAAAATATTATCTTAAATAATAAACTAAAATTTACAAAAAAATTTATTTTAAATTTTTTAGTTTTTATATCGAATATTATCATATACAATTATATACACTTGATATATATATTTTAATTAAACTAAAATAAGCTTGTAATTATAAAAAAAGTTATTGTAAAAATACTATTTAATTATTCTGTGATTTATTTAAAATATATAATTTTAATTTTTTATAATAATATAATTTTGATTTCAATTTTCAAATAATTATAAAAAATGTTATGGTATATATAAAAAATGTTCCAAACATCTTTAAATTTTTTTATTTAATTATTCTATGATTTATTTAAAATATATAATTTTGATTTTTTATAATAATATATTTTTGATTTTTATATAAATTATATATTATGTGTATGTTGGTAATTTTATGTAAATCCGCTATCGCATCCGCTGTAAATAAGTCATAAACGTCCCGCAAATACATCCGTTTCCAACCGCTTTACCAGTCGTATAAATTGTCCAATAACGCTAGAAACCACTACCACCTGCTTCCGTAAACTTCCGCAATCGCACCTATACCCACTGCGTTTAAACCAATCAGGCTTTAGACCAAAATCGCTCAAGAGTCTTGAGTCAAGACTCACAACCAAATATAATCTAATAAGTCACAACTGAAACTAAATGAAACAGAGACAAATCGCAAATGAAACTTGTTGGGGGATCGAAGACAAGTACATAGACCAGTAGGAACAAAACCCAGGAAGGAAGAAACATAAAATCAACTCGATCAAACAAAATAAAACCTGAGTTGTCCCAAGAGAATCGATCTCTGGGTCTTAAGAAGGAAAACCACATGATTGTCGGATCAATGCTCTGAATCCAGTCTTGTCTTCTCTGGATCATCCTTCACTCCTCATAAAATCCCTATTCCATATCAAAGGAAACTCCATATATATTTATGTTTTCGAATTTCTTTGAACACTCGAAAAATATTTTTGAATCTAAATGCTAAGGGCTAAATCTAGCTGAATTGCGAAATCTTGCTGAATTTTTGGTAATTTTTTTTTGCGGAATTTGGCGGAATAACATTGAATTAAAATGGTATAACAGCTAAATCTGGTAGAATGTGGAGGAATTTTTGAAAAAAAATAAATAAAGCGTTCTGGCTCGGAATTTGAAGGAGGTCGATTTACTGGGTCTCCCCAGACTTGTGCATGCATAGAGTTACGTCGCATTCATAACTCTATGGTTGAAGAGTGACACCCGATTTACTGAAGACATGTCTTTCTGGCTCGAAGGAGAAGCAAGCGTAGAAAACTGAAGGAAGGAAGGACTAGTACCGGTCAGGGTTTTCCCCCATGGCTCATGCTGATACCTTCCTAACCGGTGCCCCAATATCGGTCAAGATCCTTGTCCAGTGCTCCTGCCCAATACTGATCAGCAAAGTAATATTTCCTTTTTGCCAAACACTAAATCCTAGCCAATTTAGGACTTCTCAAGGATTATATATACTTGCTTTTAACCCCTTTTAGAGAGAAAGTAGCCACACATATTCACCATAAATACCAGACTCGTTTTAAATATATATCATTCATAGTTCTTCATTGATTTAGTTCATTAAGTTTGGTGTGAATCTCATCAAATGATATCATTCAGGGTAGACGGTGCTAGGAGTTAGAAATGATGATTTAGTGGTGAGGTTTAAAGTGTTAGAGTTACCTGACGCTCCGAAGGATGCTAGATATTATGCAAAGCCGCAAGAGAGAACAAACACGTTGATGTCCACAGTTTTCCAACCACTTCAATGCCTAACTCCTTTTCTCCTCCAGACTTAGATGTTTCTGGGAATCACTGCAAATCGTTCCAACTTTTTGAGTTGCTCCATATCATTCCTTGGAATTTTCTTTGGCCATGAAACTCTTTTATTGACTCGTTTTCCTTTCCCTTTTCAATTGATGTAAAGTTGAGATTTTTGCAGGTTTGGAATTAAGAGTATGGACAAGACTTGCGAAAGTCATAGTGGGAGTAAGTTGAGAAAGTCTCTGAGATAATTCTGTTTCATGTGGATTATAGGTTGAGATTTCAAGTGTAAGATCCCAAGGATATGTGAGTTCCCGTATTTTCAAACCTCTTTTATATGCTTAGATTCTTTGTTTTGCTTGAGGGCAAGCAAGGAGCTAAGTTTGGGGAAGTTGATATACTCTATATTTTACTAATTTTAGTATGAGTTTTACTATTTTATTTAACTA
Source organism: Pseudoturritis turrita (assembly GCA_900406555.1). Taxonomy (NCBI): domain Eukaryota; kingdom Viridiplantae; phylum Streptophyta; class Magnoliopsida; order Brassicales; family Brassicaceae; genus Pseudoturritis; species Pseudoturritis turrita. The sequence continues at coordinate 216,263 of OVBL01000685.1, forward strand.
TTTTATAATGGTTTTGCACCAAAAGAGGTAGTTTTCTCGTATATGTAGCTTTTGAAGTCTTAATAGGTTAAATCTTCAAAAAGGATGAAAAAGGGATCAAAAGAGGTGTCGACCATCCTACATTCATTCACTTAAGTCAAAAGAACCATCCAAGTCACAATATTCACAAGATATGCAATTTCTCAAGTTGGACAGAACATATGCACTAAATGTTTACCATTTATTGGAGGCATTAACCATCTTTGAATTGGAAGAAATTTGGTTACAAGAATTTAGTTACCTTTGTAATGGAAGTGGTTTCAAGTCATTTGGAGCTGTGGTTGAAGAGTGACACCCGATTTACTGAAGACATGTCTTTCTGGCTCGAAGGAGAAGCAAGCGTAGGAAACTGAAGGAAGGAAGGACTAGTACCGGTCAGGGCTTTCCCCCATGGCTCATGCTGATACCTTCCTAACCGGTGCCCCAATATCGGTCAAGATCCTTGTCCAGTGCTCCTGCCCAATACTGATCAGCAAAGTAGTATTTCCTTTTTGCCAAACACTAAATCCTAGCCAATTTAGGACTTCTCAAGGATTATATATACTTGCTTTTAACCCCTTTTAGAGAGAAAGTAGCCACAAATATTCACCATAAATACCAGACTCGTTTTAAATATATATCTTTCATAGTTCTTCATTGATTTAGTTCATTAAGTTTGGTGTGAATCTCATCAAATGATATCATTCAGGGTAGACGGTGCTAGGAGTTAAAAATGATGATTTAGTGGTGAGGTTTAAAGTGTTTAGAGTTATCTGACGCTCCGAAGGATGCTAGATATTATGCAAAGCCGCAAGAGAGAACAAACATGTTGATGTCCACAGTTTTCCAACCACTTCAATGCCTAACTCCTTTTCTCCTCCAGACTTAGATGTTTCTGGGAATCACTGCAAATCGTTCCAACTTTTTGAGTTGCTCCATATCATTCCTTGGAATTTTCTTTGGCCATGAAACTCTTTTATTGACTCGTTTTCCTTTCCCTTTTCAATTGATGTAAAGTTGAGATTTTTGCAGGTTTGGAATTAAGAGTATGGACAAGACTTGCGAAAGTCATAGTGGGAGTAAGTTGAGAAAGTCTCTGAGATAATTCTGTTTCATGTGGATTATAGGTTGAGATTTCAAGTCTAAGATCCCAAGGATATGTGAGTTCTGTGGGAGTCGAAACTCGCACAACCAAAAACTTGTCAAGAGATTTAGGGATTCGACAAACTTCTATGTAAAGAAACCAAGAAACTGAGATCCAAAGAGGGAGATTTTTTTTAAGCTGTTTCGAAAACTGTTTGTAAAGCAATAAGCGTTTTGCTAGGTTAATTTTCGGATCCCCCTTTTCAAGAGGTACATTGTTTATTTATATGCCAAAATAGTCGGCTAGGCCTTTTCCTAAAGGATAAAGGAGAACTTCCTTATTCTTCGGAATTTACTTTCTCTGATTCAGATGTGGGCTTCTTTCTTTGCCTCGTTGCCTCAGCCCACCAATATCTTGTGGCTCGTTGCCTCGGCCCGAAAAGGTATTGGGCTGGTTACTTTGCCGGGTCATCGATGGGCCGGCTCGTCACCTATCTCGCCTGCTCCTCCCAACGCCGAACCAGAAGGAGTTGTTGTCGTCGGCTCGTCATATTATCACCTTAACACCGAACCAGAGAAAAGTCAGCTCATCACCATTCCTCAATGCCAAGCCGAAGGAGAATTGGCTCGTCGCCTTTCCTTTTCACCGAGCCAAAGAGAGGTTGGTTCATGTCCAAGTGTTTGGCTCGTCACTGAGTTGTGGTTTACCAACATGTTGACTCGTCACCATTTGTTGGTTCGCTGCCTAGCCAAGATGTTGGCTCATCACTCCTTTCTCCTTGCTGCCTAGCCAAGATGTTGGCTCGTCACTCCTTTCTCCTTGTTGCCTAGCCAAGATGTTGGCTCGTCGCTTATTTTCCTTGTCCCCGAGCCAAGTTGGCTCGTCTTCTCCTTCTCCTTTCCTTGTCGCCGAGCCAAGTTTGGCTCGTCTTCTAATTTGTTTGGCTCGTCGCCAAATATTTGGCCCATCGCTTTTTCACGCTGCCTAGCCAAGATGTTGGCTCATCACTCCTTTCTCCTTGCTGCCTAGCCAAGATGTTGGCTCGTCACTCCTTTCTCCTTGTTGCCTAGCCAAGATGTTGGCTCGGCACTTCTTTCTGCCGCCTGCCGAGCCAATCTGCCTTGTCACCGTTTCTCCATAATGCCGAGCCAGCTTGGCTCGTCACCAATTCACCCTGTCGCCTAGCCAAGATGTTGGCTCGGCGCTTCTTTCTGCCGCCTGCCGAGCCAATCTGCCTTGTCACCGTTTCTCCATTATGCCGAGCCAGCTTGGCTCGTCACCAATTCATCCTATCGCCTAGCCAAGATGTTGGCTCGTCTCCAGCTTTCTCCATTGCCTAGCCAATTTTTGGCTCGTCGTTTACTTTCCTCCATACTTAGCATTTTTAGCAGTTGATCTCGATGGAGTGAAAACTGACCCCAACAGTTAGCCCTCCAGCTCGGCAGTATTACTGGTAATAGTGACGAGGTGAGAAGTCAAGATCGAGATCAACTCTCTCTGGGCTACCGAGCCAGCTCCGTGGCGAAGTTGTCATCTGGGTATTGACGAATGCCGAGCCGAACCGATAGTGTTACCGAGGCGTTTTATTTCCGAGCCGACACCTTTGTCGTGCTGCCGAGCCCACTTTGGCTCGTCATCTTTTCGTATTGCTTAAACTGTCGTTCCGCCGAGCCATATTCTTCTAACACGTTACCGAACTATCCCAATAAGTGATTCGGTTTTTGGCTCGGCAGTAAGGTTTGCTTGAGGTCTCTCCATTCATGATTACAGCTTTATTGGGAACTGTAAGCGTTTCGCATGTTCCCGAGGCCGCGTGGCCTTAAGCGCTTTACTTTTATGCGCCTTTATATTCAGATCCTTGTTTCACTCTTCATAATTCACTCCCCTTCATTTCCGAAAAATCAGGTAGCTCTCTTCTCTCTCTTCTTTTCTCTCTATTTGTTTAAGTTGTTGGCTAGGTCTTTATATATTTCTTCACTTCCGCCGCCGCCTCTTTGAGTTTTCCGATCCACCTTCGAGCGCGGCTCGGTGATCCTATAAACTTTCCGATCCATCTTCAAATCCTTCCGGCGACCCCTTGAGTTTTCCGACCCATCTTCATACGTCTGCGGTGAGTATTCGAGTTTTCCGACCCATCTTCATCCAGATCGGATTATTCTCCTTCATCTTCTGTTTCCGAGCCAAAAATCTCTCCAAATTCTTTCTAAGTACCAGATTGACTACGAGCCAGAATCACCAATGTCTAATATCACCGAGCTGGAGGATTCTATTGGTTCGGCGACTTCCGCTTCACTGCTGGGTCGCAAGATGGTTTTATCTCCAGAGGTTTCCGAGCCAGCCGAGCCTAATTCTCCGCAGGGTCAACTGCAGGTTGTTGTCTCATCTCTGATAGACGAAGCATTTGATGCAGAGGCGGACGCCTAGGCAGCTCTGATTCAGAGAGCCCTTGCAGAATTCAAGGCCGAGCCGACAGAGTACGTTATTGACGAGGCGGAAAAAATACGCTTGGAAAGATTTTTTGCGAGCTATCAAGCCAGTACGTCGACGAGGCGAAAACCCAGAAGGAAAATGCCCAAGAGACGACCTGACCCACCCGGTTCGACTCTGTGCACCGCAGAATCCTTGGAGGCACTAAGGCATCGATTTCATATTTCAGAAGATGTCGAGCTGGTTGTCCCTACCCCAACTGACCGAGCCGAATCTCCACCACTCGGGTATTTCACTCTCTATGAGAGTTTCTTCTACGGTTGTCTGCTCTGGTTTCCGATCCCCAGCTTGATCCTTCGTTTTCTATACAAACATGGGTTAGCGCCGAGCCAGATTACGCCTCGAGGTATGCGTCACTTAGTCGGGATTCTGGTTCGGAGCTATGAGTGTGATGCGACTGTTCGCATCTCCCACCTGCGGCAGTTTCTTGAGTTCCGAAAGATTAAGAACTCCCGAGCTTACTATATTTCCAACAAGAAGCAAAGGAAGATTATCGAAGGCTTCCGAAGCAAAGATGGAGATTGGGGGAACTATTTTTTCTTTGTTCCTATCAACGATGCTACGGTCGAAACCGAGAGCCTCCACTATGTAAAAACGGAGTGAGGAACCATTGGTGGGCGAGCCATAGACTTTTCAGGAGATTTGCTAATGTTTTTCTTTGTAGCGAGCTGACCACTGATGCCTCTCCTCTTTTTTTGCAGTTCGGCAGATTCTCCCACGTTACCCAGAAGACACGCTCACGCTTCGGAACACACTTGCTGAGAGAAGGTGTCATTGGGAAAAACATTTTTCCCTAAAAAGAGTCGAAAAAGCCCGAGCCACTTTCGCCGGTGTTGAAGTATCTGATAGTTCGGAATCTGAATCTTCATTGCCAAGTCCTCCAAGAAAAAGCATGGGAAAAAGACTGACGATCCGTGATAAGCAGGCATTGAAGGAGAAAAAACAGCAGGAGGAATCTGGCCGAGCTGACGAAGAAACGAACTTAAACGAATAAAACGCCGAGCCAGTTGCCGAGGTGCCTGGCCAAACTGCGACTGAAGCGGAGACAAATCTTCCTTCCGAGCCGTTAGCCCTTGACGCCGAAGCGAGGGAAGTGGCTTCCGCTATTATTTCCGTCGCCAGGCCTTCTGGCTCGGCGCTTGCCCAGCACAAGGATGCCAACAAGAAGCGCGCTGCTGCCGAGCCTGACAAGGAAAAGGCCAATGAGAAGCAAAAAAGAAAAAGACAAAAGCCCGCCGATCCAATTCCCGCCGAGCCAACACCAGCGTCATTTCGTCAGGAAGGATCAGCACCGATCTGTAATGACGCCGAAGCTTCAGCGTCTCTCTTCTCACAGGTTCGTTGTTCGGGTGACAGACTGCCGCCCGTTGATGTTCTATCCCACGGCGACCTGTATACGGATATGTCGCTTCGAGGTACCAAGGTAAGTTCGTATACAAATTGTGGTTTAGTTACAAATCTTGAGAGCTAACTGTTTGTTCTTATGATCAGTTCGTCACGTCTATCAACAAGATTGTCGCTGCGTTTGAGCACGACATTAGAAAGGATAAACGCCGAACTGAAGACGCCCAGAAGGATGCGTCTTTCCTTCGAAGTAAAGTTGCCGAGCTGGAAGGCAAACATGCGGGCGAGCTAGCGACTGCTGCAGCTCGGATCGAAGCTCTCGAGAAGGAAAAGGTGTTCCTTAAGGAAGAATGGAAAAAAGCCGGAGACTTGGCTATGAGAATAGATTGCTCCAAGCAGAAGAAGGCTGCCGAAATTGAATCCTTGAAGAGGCAACTCACTGCTGTAAAAGCTTTGCACGAGGCAGACGTGAAAAAGGCGCAGAAAACTACGAGGCGGGAGATGTCCGAGAGATTCCAGGAACGGCTCGCTAAGATTGAAAAGAAGATGGACGAGCTGAGAGAGGCGAAAGAGAAGGAGCTTGATCTGGCCCAGATTGACAGCAATCTTCAATTGCTCGAGATTCTGCAGAAAGAAGATGCGCCTGCCCTTGACTCCGAGGTGGCGAAGCTAATGGGCTGGAGAGCTGATCTGGCCGAGGCAGCTGATGAGTTTGAGAAGATTGAAGCCGAACTGAAGAAAGATCTGACGCTTTCTCCCGTTTCTTCAGAGTCCACGGGCACTCTTTTAGGGAGCGAGCCAGTGGAGAACGCGGCGGCGAACGTTGGTGTTGCAGATTTTTTCGGCTCGAACGCTGGTACGCCTGGGATTGCTGCTCTCGCTTCTGAGAAACCTTCCGAGCCGGATCCTCTCGAGTGACCTTCTTCTCTGTTTCCTCAATCTTGAAAACTCCTTAGTCTCTTTTGTTTTTTGTTTTTTGGTATATTTTGGTCTAAGACAAACGCCTGGATGGCTTTATCCAACTTCCTTATATATCAATTGCTAAGTCTTGTAACGTTGGCCATTCGTCGGCATGAACTCTCTTTGTCCCTTGCTGGGAGTATCTATCTAAGTTCTCATCCGTCTTTTTTGGTGTGATATTGCGAACCATCTTTGTTTAGTAAAGAATGTGTGGTTTAGTTTTTGCGGTGTCAGTTTAAGGTTTGCGGTGTTCCGGCTTACATTCCCGTTCTTTCGACAGTGAAGCGTGTTTAAAATCTCATACTAACTTTTTAGGTCTAGTACTATGTTTCTGAGATGTTTATGACCAGTGTACCAAGAAGTGTTTACTGGGTTTTAGAGTTTAGTTTGAGTGTTAAGACTTGCGAGTTTTCGACTTACGGGTCCCTCTCGAAGATAAACTTGTAAGAATACCGTCCGGGATATACCCTTCGGATATTAGATTAGGATATACCCAACTGAAATTTGTATAGCGCGCTTTTATACCCGTAAGAGGGTGTTAAGAACCTTTGATCCCGTATAGAGATAATGGTTAAAATCCATAAAGGACGTGGTTGTTCGTCTGTTGTGGCCAGCAACGGACGAGGTGTAGAATATCCATGAAGGATGTAAAGATGTAACTTGTTTTAGATTAAGTGACACGAGTTATGTTAGAATAACTTGAAGTTATTACCTTTTAAAGAATGATGCGAGGTGTGGGAGTATACGTGTATACGTACCCACTCCCCCCCTTTTTTGAGGAGGGGGACAACTGAACCCATCCGAAGACGAGCTGCCTACGTACCCTTTTTCAGGGATCAAGTCGTCCCGTAGTTCATGTGAAGTGATTTAGTGGTAATACCTCTTTAGGTGCATTGCGTTCCAAGATCTTGGTATCGGAACATCAAACATGTTTGAGAGCTCGTATACTCCTGGTCGAACTGCCTTGGTGATTCTGTAGGGTCCTTCCCAGTTTGCTCCTAGTTTGCCAGCGTTTGTTTCGGCCGTGTTCTGAAAACTTTGCGGAGAACCAGATCACCTTCTTTGAATTTGCGACCTCTGACGTTAGTGTTGTAATACTTAGCTGCTGTCTGTTGATAATTTTGAATCCGAACCAGTGCTGATCCCTTCGTTCGTTAACCAGGTCCAACTCATCGAGTAGCATGAGGTGATTCAGTCCTTCCTGCCCAGAAAGAAGTCCGCGGCGGACTCCAGGGAATTGGACCTCGGCTGGGATGACACATTCGGTACCATGGACAAGAGCAAAGGGTGTTTCTCCGGTAGCACGTCGTGGAGTTGTTCGGTGTGACCATAATACTCCTTCGAGTTCATCTGCCCAGCGTCCCTTCTTTGCATCAAGGCGTTTCTTCAATCCATCCAGGATAGTCTTGTTTATTGCTTCTGCTTGTCCATTCCCTTGTGGGTAGCGTGGCGTAGACTTGCTGAGTCGTATCTTCCATTTTTCGCAGAAGGCTTCAAACCTTGTAGAGATAAATTGTGAGCCATTGTCCGTAACAATTTCGTAGGGAACTCCATGTCGGCATAAGATATTTTTCCAGACGAAATTTTCGACTTGGGCATCCTTTATGTTGGCGTAAGAATCTGCTTCTACCCATTTTGAGAAGTAATCTGTCAAAACCAGCAAAAACCTATTTTGTTTGGACCTATGCAGAGGCCCGACGATGTCCATTGACCAGCGCATGAAAGGGTAGGGCGCTGAGATTGATGATAGTAGCTCAGTAGGTTGATGAATCATTGGGGCATGTCGTTGGCATTTTTCGCACCTGGCAGAGAACTTTTCACAGTCCTTCACCATCGTTGGCCAATAGTACCATGACGCTTGATCTTGATTGCCAGGGCTCTTCCGCCGGAGTGATTGCCACATGAGCCACTATGGACCTCTTCCATGATGTTTCTCGCTTTGGCGCCTTCGACGCAGGCCATCAGCGGGCCTGAGAATCTCCACTTGAAGACTTTTCCATCTAAGAGAACATATCGAGCAGCTTGAGCTCTGAGTTTTCTAGCAGCCCACTTATCTGATGGTGTCTCGCCGTCCATGATGTATACGCGAATTGCTCCCATCCATTCTTTGTCGCATCCGTAGTCCGTTTCTGTTTGTTGCGGATCTTCCTCCATGTCCACTACTTCACTTCGGTCGGAGGCGCAATTTCAGGTTCTTCCTCTATCTCAATTACCTTGTCCTCCTCCGATGATGTTATGTTCTGGTCGTCTAGAGTGGTGGTGTCGGTGCTGCCCTTTTGTTCAAGACTTAGCCCAGACGCTCCTTCGGCTCGAACGGCTATTTGAGAGCGAGTGACCGCATTCACGGTGCCAGAGAGGTTGATACTTGGGTTTTTGATGAATTCCACTGGGATTATTCTTTTCAGGTCCGGATCGGAGGTGGATGCGAGTGCTGCTAGCGCATCTGCCGAAGTATTCTCCCCGCGAGGTATCCGTGTTAATGTGAACTCTTCAAACTGCGCAGACAGTCCTTTGACAATCTTTAGATAGGCTTCCATTCGGTCGTCTCTGGCTGTGTACTCACCGCTAACTTGGTTGACCACCAGCTGTGAATCGCAGTAGGCTTGGATGTGCGAAACCTTGAGTCCAAGAGCAAGTCTCATTCCAGCTATCAAAGCTTCATATTCTGCTTCGTTATTGGATGCACGAAAACCCAGGCGGAATGACTGCTCAAGGATTTCGCCTGTTGGAGAGGTTAACCGTATTCCCACTCCGGACCCTTGTTTTGATGATGATCCATCTGCGTGAAGCCTCCAAATTATGCTCGGAGCCGGCTCTTCTATTACTTCTTCTGGGAGTTCTATCAAAAAGTCGGCTAGGACTTGAGATTTGGCGCAGGTTCTGCTTCGATATTCGATGTCATATTCGCTCAGCTCTATAGCCCACTTTGCCAATCTCCCAGACTGGCTAGGGCTATGTAAGATGGATCGCAGTGGGAAGGTAGTCAAAACTACAATTGAATGTGACTGGAAGTATGGTCTTAGTTTTCGAGCGGACATTACCACAGACAATGCCAGCTTCTTCCATCTGCGGATACCGTGTTTCAGTGTCGGTGAGAGTTGACTAACATAGAAAATTGGCTTCTGCTCGCTGCGCTCTTCTCTGATGAGTACACCACTTACCGCTGTGGCCGAAACGGCCGTGTATAGAAACAGTGGCTCGCCTTCTACCGGTTTCGTAAGTACTGGAGGGCTGGCTAGGTACTCTTTGCTGTTGAAACGCCTGCTCGCATTTTTCTGTCCATTCAAACTTCTTGTTCCCACGTAGCGTATCGTAGAAGGCAAACATTTATCAGTTGACCGAGAGATGAAACGATTCAGCGCGGCGACCCGTCCAGTTAGCCTCTGGACTTCGCGTTTTGTCTTCGGCGACACCATCTGTATGAGCGCATCAATCTGCTTCGGATTGCTTCAATTCCACGGTGGGTGACCAGATATCCAAGGAATTCTCCAGACGTGACCGCGAATCTGCACTTGGTTGGGTTCAGCTTCATGTTATGCAGATTCAGTTGCTTGAAACATTCTTCCAGGTGAGCTACGTGATCCTCTCCTCTAAAGACTTCACCAGCATGTCGTCTATGTAAACTTCCATTGTCTTCCCCAGTTGGCCAGCGAACATTCGGTTTACTAATCGCTGGTAGGTGGCTCCAGCATTTTTTAGACCGAACGGCATGACTTTGTAGCAGTATATCCCGCGGTCTGTGATGAACGCCGTCTTCTCTTGATCGTCTGGGTTCATTAGGATTTGGTTGTATCCGGAGAAGGCGTCCATAAATGAAAGGAGTTTGTTGCCTGCTGTCGCTTCCACCAATCGATCAATATGCGGCAGTGGAAAGCTGTCTTTGGGGCAGGCTTTGTTCAAGTCGGTGAAGTCCACGCATACACGCCATTTCCCATTTTTCTTCTTAACCACCACAGGGTTAGCGAGCCAGTCTGGATACTTTGCTTCGACTATTGATCCCACACGTAGTAATCGTTCCACCTCGTCATTCACTGCTTGTGCTCTGTCCGGACCAAGTTTTCGCCTTTTCTGTTTGACGGGTTTAAAGGTTGGGTCCACGTGCAGCTCGTGGCACGTTACGTTGATGCTGATGCCGGGCATATCTTCAGCTTCCCATGCGAAGGTGTGTAGGTTCTTTTTAAGGAAAGAAATCAGCTCTCCCCTTATTGGATCTTTCAGCTCGGCCCCTATTTCGACACAGCGTTCTGGGTGATTGCCATCTATGTTCACCGAGACGACGGGGTCGCAAGTTGGTTTGCTTTCCCTCTCGCGATCCTCCGTGATCTGTAATTGCTATAAGAGTTTTGCCAACTCCTTCTCGGGTTCCCTCCGTCTTCATCTTCTTTCTCCTGGTGGTGGTTTCTGTGACGGGGTTCCTAAGTTTGTGTTCGGCTAGGAAACATATGCGGGATTCCTTTTGGTTTCCCCAAATTGTTTTGATTCCCCCAGGGGTCGGAAATTTGATGCAGAGGTGATAGGTCGATGGTACAGCTCGCATCGAGTTTATCCAGGGTGTGCCCATGATCACATTGTAGATCGCAGGATGATCTGCAACCGAAAACTCCACTATCTTGGTTACCTGTTCAGCTCGGACAGGGAGTTTTATTGTTCCAAGGGTCATGGTCGTCTCTCCCGAGAATCCAGTTAAAGGCTTCGGCGCGGCTGTGATTTTGTCCAGGTCTATGTTCATCCTTCTGAGAGTCTCCCGGAAGATCACATCTACGGAGCTTCCTGTGTCTATCAGAACTCGGGCGACATCGCAATCATCACGATCAATTCTATCACGAGGGGGTCATTATGTGGTCGTCGATGCCGGTGGTTTCCCTTTCTTCGAACGAGATAACATCGTTGGAAGTTTGGAGGGTGCTGACCAGTTTACACTCGCATCGGCTCGCCGCTGGAAAGCTTTGATTGAAGACACCGTGTCCGAACAGTATTGTGATCCACCCATTATCATATTTATTCTTCTTCGAGAACCTGACTGCGCCTCGTCATCTCGTCTTCCTCGCTTGGGTGTATCATCATTTTGACTTGTCTGGTTCGGCTGATCTTTTTCGCCTTCTTGCTCGAAGTCCTTTAAGCTGACTGCGCTACCGAGTTCTCCGGCTACCAGCTTTGCCGCGAGCTTCATTCCCAAGGTTCGGCAGTTGGCAGTCGAATGACCGTGCATGTGATGAAATTCGCAGTAGCTTTTTCGTCGTACGAACTTTGACTTCGTGTCCAGGTGTTCCAGGTGTTTGCCTCGGCCGTTCCCACCTGATAGTTGTGGGCTCCTCCAAAGTTAGGTTTCTCATGGTGTACATACCCGTTCCTTGAGTATCTTCTTTGAGGAGGTTGGCTCGGGATTTGGAAAGAACGGTTCGTCGCTTTGGCGGCTCCATACTTCTGAGACAAAACTTCATCTCTTCTTCATTGACTATGAAATCTGAGGCTCGGTGCAGTGCATCCTGAATTGATAGTGGGTGTTCAGAGCAATCTCTTTTCGGAATTCGGATTCGTACCACAGAGCCCTTTTTAAAGCGAGCACAGCGGCCTTGTCGCTTACGCTTCACTTTTGACATTACTGCTTTGAATCTCCCTATAAGCTTCGCAATGTCTCTGTAGGCCCTTGAGTTAATGTCCATAGGTCGGCATCTGAGGCTCGATCCATAAACATGGAGTAATGCTTCAAGAAGGCGGCAGACAGCTGCTGGAAATCATCAATGGAGTTCCGCTCTAATCTTGAAAACCATTGGAGGGCTGCACCCTTTAGATGTTCCACAAATACCAAGCAGAAACCGCATCTCTCTCCTTTTCTCTAAAATTGGCTCGGCCCATTGCTATGATAAACGCCGTTATGTGTTCCTTTGGGTCGGTTGTCCCTTCGTAGATTGGGACTTTGATCTTTCCTGGGTCGGAGATCCTTGCCTTGGTAATTCGGGCTGTAACGGTGTATTGTGCGCTTCTTCCAATACGCGGTCAATCTCTGGGACTTTACTGGTTGCCTTGTGCACCTGGGATCGGACGGCTTTCATCTCAGCAGTGGCTCGAATCAATGAGGCTCGGATTTCGTCCAACTCTTCCCTCTGGGCTCGGCTCGTCGTTCTTGGTTCATCAGCAAACTGCGCTCGTTGGACCCAGAGGAGATTTTCCTCTTCCTCTGCCGAATTCCTGGCTCGGTTTAGGTTAATATCGCCTTCGCTGGCTCGGGGTTCTGTTATTTCTGGTGCGAACCCTCGTCAGCAAGATTTTCTGCGTTGTGGTCTCCTTCTTCGTCAAGAATGATTGCTGTAGCCGATCCAACGTCGGTGCGTAGGTCATATCCATCCTGGTTCCTCTTGCGCCTCGGGTCAGCCGGGGTAGCTCGGTGATATTTGATCTTGTCACCGCGGGTGCCTGCTCGTTTGTTGGATGTGGCGGTGGTAATCCTCCCAAAGTCCTTGGTGCGTCGCGTGGTGTTGAAAAATCCAGGGCCGTCGGGTTTAGGCCAAGCCGCCTGGTTATTCCGCTAACAGGTGGGTTCATAGTTGAGCCGACTCCTCCAGATCGTAAGTTTCTGGCTCGGCTATCGGTTACTAGTGACTCAATTCTCTCTGTTAGCGAGCTGTTCAGCTTGTCTTGCTCCTCGGCCTTCTTCAGCAACGCGGTCATCATGTTCTTCAATTCTGTTAAAGTTTCTGTGGTGCCTTCCGTGTTCGCTGGAGGCAGATTGGTTCCTGTCCTAGGAGGATCGACGCCGGTGTTGCTCGCATCGTCACCGCTTCGGTCTCCGTCGGTAGTCATCGCTTCAGATCTCGTATTAAGTGGTTCTAAGGTGTCAGAAAGTTTGAGAGTCCCCTCAGACGGCGCCAAATTGTGGGAGTCGAAACTCGCACAACCAAAACTTGTAAGAGATTTAGGGATTCGACAAACTTCTATGTAAAGAAACCAAGAAACTGAGATCCAAAGATGGAGATTTTATTCAAGCTGTTTTGAAAGCTGTTTGTAAAGTAATAAGTTTTGCTAGGTCAATTTTCGGATCCCCTTTTCAAGAGGTACATTGTTATTTATACCAAAATAGTCGGCTAGGCCTTTTCCTAAAGGATAAAGGAGAACTTCCTTATTCTTCGGAATTTCTTTCTCTGATTCAGATGCGGCTTCTTTCTTTGCCTCGTTGCCTCAGCCCACCAATATCTTGTGGCTCGTTGCCTCGGCCCGAAAAGGTATTGGGCTGGTTACTTTGCCGGGTCATCGATGGGCCGGCTCGTCACCTATCTCGCCTGCTCCTCCCAACGCCGAACCAGAAGGAGTTGTTGTCGTCGGCTCGTCATATTATCACCTTAACACCGAACCAGAGAAAAGTCAGCTCATCACCATTCCTCAATGCCAAGCCGAAGGAGAATTGGCTCGTCGCCTTTCCTTTTCACCGAGCCAAAGAGAGGTTGGTTCATGTCCAAGTGTTTGGCTCGTCACTGAGTTGTGGTTTACCAACATGTTGACTCGTCACCATTTGTTGGTTCGCTGCCTAGCCAAGATGTTGGCTCATCACTCCTTTCTCCTTGCTGCCTAGCCAAGATGTTGGCTCGTCACTCCTTTCTCCTTGTTGCCTAGCCAAGATGTTGGCTCGTCGCTTATTTTCCTTGTCCCCGAGCCAAGTTGGCTCGTCTTCTCCTTCTCCTTTCCCTTGTCGCCGAGCCAAGTTTGGCTCGTCTTCTAATTTGTTTGGCTCGTCGCCAAATATTGGC